>CM037855.1:56372991-56395818 GCA_021234595.1 Delia radicum | reverse complement strand
ATTTTGGTAAACATTAGTCTTGACAGTTCATATTTTTTTTTATTATTATTTTTTATTTATTTTTATTTATTCGTCTATATAGTTAATCCTTACAGACTATATACACAAAATATAAAAATATTTACAAAAATAATATAACTTTATGTTCGGTAAAAAAAACTTTTACTTTAAATAAAATTAAAAACAAGTACTTTAATTTTATTTTCGACTTGTTTTATTAAAGATTAAAATTAAAATTGTAATGACAAAATCAATGATAACAAATTTTTAAGAACCACAAAATAACAAGTACATAACAAACAGACAAAAAAAGCTGGACCGTTATTCTTAGAGAGACTAAGAGTAGCCAGTACATTGAGTGCATATGTGCGTTTACTAATTTGTTATTAACTAGCAATAACAAACAGTAAAGCACATATGAACAATAGACAAAACAAACAACAGACAACAACTAATACTAGGGATTAACAATGACAGTGACGACACTACTAACAGTGATGGTACAGTGAGTTGTACTGTGACTGGCGATCTGACCCGACATACTCCCCACGTTGAAAGGACTGGCTTTCAAGAATCTTCTTGGGAAGGTAAAGGAGCCACCTTATGTATTGGTCGTCTATAGGATCCATTTGTAGATTTTAATTCAACAACTCGAACTTTTCCATCAGAGCCAGCAATAGTTTGAGTCACACGTGCAAGGAGCCATTGTTGAGGTGGATCGTTATCTTCATGGATGATGACGAGTTGTCCAGCCTTGAGGTTAGGCTGAGGCTTAAACCATTTTGATCGTTGCTGCAGCGACAAAAGATAATCACGAGACCACATCTGCCAAAATTGTTGCTTAAGAAAGGAAATTTGCTGCCATCGACTTAAAACTGGAATTTTGGCGCAATCAAAAGTTTCATCAGGAATTGAAATCAAAGCAGATCCAATTAACAAATGGCCTGGAGTAAGAGCTTCGCCATCATTGGGATCATCTGACATCGGAGCTATGGGGCGTGAATTCAAAATTGCTTCAATTTCGACGACAAGTGTCTGAAGTTCTTCGAACGTGAGATGAGCTTGTGAGACATTTTTTACCAGAAGAGTTTTAGCTGATTTGACTGCTGCCTCCCACAAGCCACCGAAATGCGGAGCACGAGGCGGTATGAAACAAAATTCGAAGCCACTTTGAGTACCAAAAGTTTTTAGTTTGCTAATGACGTCATCAGAGAACAATTTTTGTTTTAGTTCTTTCAATTTGTTATGAGCGCCAGTAAAATTTGTAGCATTATCACAAAATATGCGTTGTGGTATGCCACGTCTGCCTACGAACCGCTTCAAACATAACAAGAAATTATTCGTCGAGAGATCAGAAACGAGCTCCAAATGAGTCGCCTTTGAGCTAAAGCAAACAAAAACAGCAATATAGGTTTTGTACGGTACCTTTCCACGAATTCGATACGATGTTAAAAATGGGCCACAAAAATCGACACCAGCAACTAAAAATGGACGTTGAGCTCTTAAACGATCAACTTTCAAATTACCCATGATTTGTCCGATCAATTTTGGCTTGTAATGAAAGCAATGTACGCAATTTCGAACCACTTTTCGGACAACTTCTCGTGCATTTGTTATCCACACCTTTTGACGAAGAATGCCGAGCAAAACCTTTGGGCCAGCATGTAGATGATTACGATGCAAATGCTCAATATACAATTTAACAAATCGATGTTGTTTTGGCAATAGAGCTGGAAATCGTGCATCATATGGGATGGGTGCATTGGATAAGCGTCCGCCAACTCGAAGTAGTTTAATTTCTTTGTTATGCATTTTGGTGTCCTGTAAAAATGGAGCCAATTTTTGCAGGGATGGCTGAACGAAACCGTTGTTTGAAATAGCTTCGATTTCAGCATTAAAATTGGTATGTTGTATGTGCGCGACGATTTTCCAAAAGGTGGTTTCCAGCTCGGTGGACTGCAGATGAATAATGTCTTTTGCTTTCAGGGCACGATCTACTGGGGATCTGTTGAAAATACGAAAAATATAAGTAAGTATTCTAATGATTTTATAATATGAAGAATGCTTATCAATAATGATATCAATTATAGCTGGTGAATCATTTGTGGTACATTTGAAAACGGCTGCTTTTCTTCGTTCCAAAATTTCTGTCTCGTTGTCAACTAAGTTTGTTGGCCAATACAAAATCTCTTTGCATAGAAATTGAGGACCATTGAACCAAATTGTGGATGGTAATTCTGCTGCACTGCAACCACGGGATACAATATCTGCAGGATTGCTTTTTGATGGAACATGTCGCCATTGAATATCTCGAGTTTGCTCCTGAAGTTCTGAAATACGATTGCCCACAAAACAATTTAGTGTTGATGAATGCACCTTTAGCCATTGTAAAACGATTTTTGAATCTGTCCAAAAGAAAATAGAAGATACAAATTTAATAATTTTAGATTTGATTTTGGACCACGTTTTGCTAAGCAAGACCGCAGCACACAATTCGAGGCGTGGCAAGGATTGAGCCTTTATTGGAGCGACTTTTGATTTGGCAATCAGCAAAGTTGTTCTATAGGAGCCATCTAAATAAACACGATAATAAATGCAGCATCCAAAGGCGCGTTGCGAAGCATCTGCAAAGCCATGTATTTCGCCAAGTAAATTTTCTGAAGTTAAAACATATCGAGGCACTTGTATATTTGAATATTTGACAAATCTTCCTTAATTTGGAGCCAAAGTTTTATAAGACTTGAGTTGAGGGGTTCATCCCAACTGATATTTTGTACCCACATTTCTTGAAGCAGCATTTTACAACGAATAACAATAGGGCTCAAGAGGCCGAGTAAATCAAAAATTCTAGCTACGATTGACAAAACTGAACGTTTAGTGGGGCAAACTACATCGGGCAAATCAAAACGGAACAAAAAATTATCTTTTCTGGGATTCCATGACATACCAAGTGTTCTAGTGACATCGGTTTCACCCGTTTTAATAGTAACTTCTTCATCTGAATTTGATACAAATTCAGGACAATTGCTGTTCCATTTGCCAGTTGAAGACCATGCAAACTTAAAATTTTTACAATTTCATTTTTCTTCGAATTCAAAACTTCAAAATTATTTGAGCCGGTTAAAACGTCGTCCACGTATAGATCTTCACGAAGTACTTGAGAGCCAATTGGATAGGAAGATTCATTTTAATCAGCGATATAAAACAAGCTACGAATTGCTAAAAAAGGCGCTGCTGAAAGCCCATAAGTAACTGTATTTAATTGGAAAACTTTAAGTTTTTCTTCTTTATTAGCTCTCCAAAGAATCAATTGAAATTTACGATCGCGTTGATCAACTAGAAATTGACGGTACATTTTTGATATGTCAGCCGTGAGCGCAAATCGGTTCAGACGAAAAGAAAACAAAGTTGTGATCAAATCTTGTTGTATTGTTGGGCCAACCATGAGAATTTCATTTAAGGAATGATTAGAAGCAGTACGAGCCGATGCATCAAAGACAACGCGAAGTTTGGTTGTAGTACTTTGAGGTTTTAATACACAGTGGTGTGGTATAATATAATACGGAAGTGCAACCGGCTGATCGTAGGGCGACATATGACCGAGAGCCATATATTCGTTCATAAAATCGACATACATTGACTTTAAAATAGAGTCACGCTCCAATCTACGTTCGAGCAACAAAAATCTTCTACGAGAAATTTCAAAAGACTCACCCAAATAATCTGCATTGAGTTTAAAAGGCAATCTTACTTGTATACGACCATCACCATTAACATTAACGTTGTCCACAAAATGCTGTTCACACCTTTGCTCCTCTTCACTAAGAATTTGGGAACCACTAGCATACTCTTCAACTTCCCAAAATTTTTTCAAAGTGTTGTCCAATGTTTCCGTTGAAGAATAAAGTGCTAAGTTGCATGTAAGAGGCGACGAAGTTGTTTGAGAAGTGAATTTGCCTCCAACAATCCAGCCAAACACAGTATTGACAAGGCAAGGTTTGCTATCTCCCAAAGAAATGCGTCCATCTAGCAACATTGCAAAAAACACCTCAGAATTAAGCAATAAGTCAATTCGTTGTGGCTTGTAGAACAAAGGGTCTGCGAGTTGTATCGTTTCAGGTATTTTCCAATCTGATGTTTCAATAAATTCGCCAGGCTGTTGAGTAGAAAATTGATTTGGATACCGCAAAGACTGAGGACAACTGGAACGAACCAATACGAGATTTAATTGTGGCTGCAACAGAAAACTTGATGCATGTTTGTATTTCTCCAATACCAGAAACACCTTGAGGTTCTGGGTGAAATTGTAACTTGAGCCTTTTTGCAACTTCTTCTGTAATGAAATTTATTTCAGAACAGGAATCAAGTAATACTCTTTTGAATGACCGAGCTACCAACGAAACTGGGTTACCTTGACTAGAAGATGGTGCTTGATTTAGGGCACCATTGGACAATGGCGGTGCTGTTTGATCATGAACTGCATAAATATGCAAATTAGTATGATGAGCTACATGACAAACCCGACAACGAGATTTGGATGGGCATTTCGAAACTAAATGACCCTTTCGTAGGCAGTTTATGCAGTGCCCATTTCGTTTTACAAAATTAAAACGTTCCGAAACTACAAGCGACAAAAACGAGGAACATGTTGTGATGTAATGATCAGTGCTACTACAATATGAACACCTCAACTCGGTTTTAGAATTTACAAACGTATTCGCTGAACGATTGAAGTTCGACTTTGGCTTTGAACCACTAGCTTTATGCACTGTTTCACATTTCTTCCCATGGCTTTCTAAAAATTGACAGCGATTACTTAAAATGTTGTAGCAGGTATCCCAAGTAGGCAGTGATTTAAATTCTTGCTTTTCATCATAGTTTTGCCTGGACCCTTCATCCAACTTCAGCAACACCATGTGAATTATAATCGCATTCATAACGTCCATTTCGGAGCCAAGAGACAAAAGAGAGCCACGAATAGCAGAAACAGTGTCGATTATGTTCCGCAATGAAACGCAGTCACCCTTGGACATTTGAGAAACATTAAAAAGAGCAGTAATATGTTCCAAAAATATAAGTACCTTATTATCGTAGCGTTCCTTTAACCGTTCCAGGGCCTTCGGGTAATTTTCATCTGTAACCAGGAACGGCTCTACCACAGCTAGGGCAGGACCAGAAAGACAGCTCAGCAAATAATTAAATTTATCCACTGGAGTTAACAACGAATTATCATGGACCGTGTTTTGAAACGTTGATATAAATCGCTTATAATCAGCGTATTTTCCGTCGAATCGGGGCAACTTTAACGAGGGCAAACGAGATTGATGTGCCGCTCCAGACATTGAAGCATTTAGAAAACTATGTTCCGCTGAAGTAGAGCAACGACTTTTATTTAAAAGTGATAATAACTTTGCCTTCGATGTGATAAAAACTTCTTCTAAATCACTACGACAATTATCAGCTGGATTTAGTTTTTCAATTTGTCCTTGAACTTCACAAATTTCTTTAAAATAAGTTTCTAAAATTTGCAGGCGGCATTGCAAAATGGTTGCATCCACTTTGTCGCCATCTTTTTCATTTTTCTTATGTAGCTTTGATATGTTCTTTTTCATAGTGGTTCTCTGTTGTTCTAACGATGCCAAAGCTGAGCTGGCGGCAGCATCATCGTTCACCATTTTGAATAAAAATCACAAAAAAAACTTTAAAATTTGTCAAGGAACCACTTTGGAATTGAAACGCGTATTTACCTTTGTATATAAATGAAAAGGCACCAAAATTTTATTTTTATTTATGTACCACTTATGTACTTAAAATAACGGCACAATAAATTAATTTCCAAATTTTAAAAAATCGAAAAAAAAATTTAAATTTTAACAAGGGCTACACAAAATTATTTTATTTTTCAGCAAAACTTATTTCGATGAAAAAACCACGAAAACAAAACTTTTTTGTAATTACAAAATCAAAAGAATCACTTTTAATTTTGTCCAAATGAAATTGTATATCGGCAGTGGTTAACGACGGCAAAGAATTCCAAACGAACGAAAAACAGCAACTGTAGCAGCAGAGGTTATGATGAATATCCAACGACGAAACTTTACTCCGAACCACAATTGTTGCACCAAATCACAAAATTTTATTTAAATTTGTTGTGGCTGTATGTGCCATAAAAAATAAAATTTTCCACTAAAATTGTTTTTATTGTATTGGCTCTACGGGCCATGAAATTCTTTAAAACCGAATTAAAAAATTATTAAATTTATTTTTATTTCGTTAACACACAGACTGTCCTGTCACGGTCGCCAAAAATGTTCGGTAAAAAAAACTTTTACTTTAAATAAAATTAAAAACAAGTACTTTAATTTTATTTTCGACTTGTTTTATTAAAGATTAAAATTAAAATTGTAATGACAAAATCAATGATAACAAATTTTTAAGAACCACAAAATAACAAGTACATAACAAACAGACAAAAAAAAGCTGGACCGTTATTCTTAGAGAGACTAAGAGTAGCCAGTACATTGAGTGCATATGTGCGTTTACTAATTTGTTATTAACTAGCAATAACAAACAGTAAAGCACATATGAACAATAGACAAAACAAACAACAGACAACAAATAATACTAGGGATTAACAATGACAGTGACGACACTACTAACAGTGATGGTACAGTGAGTTGTACTGTGACTGGCGATCTGACCCGACACTTTAATTTATAATTTTAATTTGATGACAACAAAAAACAAAACGAAACACAATAAAAACATAAAAACAATAATTAATTAATTATTACTTATTAAGAAAAATTATTATTTTACTTTTAATTGAGTTTGTATTAGTCGAAAAATCAATAAATTTGAATAGTTTATTAAATTCGATGTACATTCTTCTTAAGGGGTCAGCGTCTGCATAATTTGATCTAAAAAACTTAACTGATATTGGTGAAAAGTAACGCGTCGGTCTTTGAGGAACATTGAAATAAATATTGTTGATCAGGAAACCAGAACAAACATCACCATTAATTATATTAAGGAGAAACGAGACGTTTAGCATAGATCTGCGGCCTTTAAGTGTTGGTAGCTTAATGAGAGCAATTCTGCTGGTATATGACGGAAGATTCAATTGATCATAATTTAAACTACGTAGACAGAACAATAGAAAACTGCTTTTGTACAGATTCAATACAGTCAATATGGTTCTGGTACATAGGGTCCCAAATTATAGATGCGTATTCCAAAATAGGCCTTACGAGTGACGTATACAACGATTTTGTTACATACGGATCATTAAACTCTTTAGCCCAACGTTTTATGAAACCGAGAACTCCCCTAGCTTTATTTACCATAATTGTAATATGGGGAATGAAACTAAGTTTGGGATCTAACAAAACACCAAGATCTAAGAAGTTGTTTACTTTCTCCAGTTGATAACCGCCCAGCATATAGTTTACAGATATCGGCCTCTTTCTAACAAACGAGATACATTTGCATTTTTTTAGATTTAGTTCCATTAAATTCAAGACACACCATGCATGAAACGAATCCAAGTCATTTTGTAAAAGAGAATGGTCGGAGTAATGGTTATAGCTAAGGAAAACTTTAACATCATCAGCATACATCAGAATATTTGAAAACTTTATTACTTGTGGTAAATCATTAATAAACAATGAAAATAAAAGAGGTCCAAGGTGGCTCCCCTGAGGAACTCCAGATAGAACATCAATATTTTTTGAAGATATTTGTTTAAAAAGAACGCTTTGTTTTCTATTTGTTAAATATGAGTATATCCACTCAATACTAAGATCAGTAAATCCCATTAAATGTAATTTTTTTACTAAAAGCTTATGGTTGACTTTATCAACTTCAGTCATTAAGTAGACACGTGGCAAATTTATTATGGAAAAAATATTCGATAATCCAACGTGTTTTAATCGTTAAAACATTTTATCAAAATCAATCATCGATTACTGTGACGATGAGAAAGTTGCGTGAAGTTTTTGGGAGGAGCAACATGCCAACAAAACGCACTATTTATCGTGTAGTGAATGATTTCGAAGAAAGAGGGTCTGTAGGTGATAGGCCCAAGCATGGACCACAACGTACTGCAAGATCGGCTGCTCAAGAAAGTGTTCAAAACTATCCATCAACCTCAATTCGACGCCGTGCTCACAAGCTTGTCTTCAAAGAACAACTTTGGCCAAAATTTTGCACAAGGATTTGCATTTGTTTCCATTTAAGATTCAGTTAACACAAGAGCTTCTCCACAAGACCATTTACGCCGCCGCACAGTGGGTTCGATTATACCTAAAAGGAGATTAATTCAAGGAAGGGTGCAATTAACGAGATAATATTTTTTTTTTTTTATTAACAACATTTTTTAATGGATTTTTATTTTTTTTTTTAATTAAAGTAATTTATTTGAATATTCTCTATTTCTTATTCATCACTTGAACTATCATAGTCTTTATCATCATTACAATTACTGTCATCTGTGCATCAATCATTATTCATCAGGATCATCATTTCATCATTATCATCATTATCATCATTTCAGCAGGATCATCATTATCATCATTATCATCATTATCATCATTATCATCATTATCATCATTATCATCATTAGCATCATTATCATCATTATCATCATTATCATCATTATCATCATTATCATCATTATCATCATTATCATCATTATCATCATTATCATCATTATCATCATTATCATCATTATCATCATTATCATCATTATCATCATTATCATCATTATCATCATATCATCATTATCATCATTATCATCATTATCATCATTATCAATTATCATCATTTCATCATTATCATCATTATCATCATTATCATCATTATCATCATTATCATCATTATCATCATTATCATCATTATCATCATTATCATCATTATCATCATTATCATCATTATCATCATTATCATCATTATCACATTATCATCATTATCATCATTATCATCATTAGATCATCATTATCATCATTATCATCATTATCATCATTATCATCATTATCATCATTATCATCATTATCATCATTATCATCATTATCATCATTATCATCATTTCATCATTATCATCATTATCATCATTATCATCATTATCATCATTATCATCATTATCATCATTATCATCATTATCATCATTATCATCATTATCATCATTATCATCATTATCATCATTATCATCATTATCATCATTATCATCATTATCATCATTATCATCATTATCATCTCAGCATTATCATCAATTATCATCATATCATCATTATCATCATTATCATCATTATCATCATTACATCATTATCACATTTATCATCATTATCATCATTATCATCATCATCATCATTATCATCATTATCATCATTATCATCATTATCATCATTAACATCATTATCATCATTATCATCATTATAATCATCACTATCATCATCATCACCATCATCATTATTATACCTCTCATTGTTGTCATCATCACGATTTTCTTGAGAAATTTTTGGTAATATTATAGATCTAATTCTTACTTCGATAAATTTTCTTTTTTTTTTTGTTCATATTGCCTGCTAATGCTCGATATAAATGGGTCCGAACTTAATAGAAATCTATTAAAAATATATTCATTCGACTTTTCCCGGCTGCATTTTCGAGCAAAGTGCTCTCTGTAGTTTTTAAAGTCTTTATTCCTTGCTTCTTGAGCTTCTTCTGATAATTCTCCTATTGGTAAAAGCGCGTGTTGTACTATCTCCGGGCCGTGAAATTAAAAATTTATGTAATGTACTTTGCTGTGTTGTGAGCGAAATTACGAAAACTTTCCAAATTAATCTCGTGACCACATGAAACAACAATTAGTACTGTGTGCATTTTTTTAATTAGTGTTAGGTCCACTTTTGTCATTTCAGCTGATATTTCAGCAATTTTAAAAAAACGTCTAGCGGTGTTTCATCGTTAGAGTTACCAAAGCCCGTCTTTGGCTGGTCAACAATTAAACCTGTTCTTTCACGAAACTCTTTCTAAATTGTAGTTTGTTTCCAGCAACAATTTTTTTGTACTCATCTGATCGTGCTTGCCATTTTTAATTGGAATTTTATACGATAAAATAATATGGAGAAAGCACTCAAAAAATCAAATCCACCCGTATAGTATTGATAGCCCAAACTCTAAAGTGTCTGTTCTAACTTCCCTACATCTTACTTGTAGCGACACATACATAACACTTTTGCGTGGAATTCGTACCCGTTATTGCGTTCCACACTTTTCCATCTATCTTTAATAAAAACAAATCGTGATGAACCTTTAGGAATTTCTCCAACTAAAACTAACATTTCTTCAAGATTTTTTTTTCATCCTCGACCCTATTTTTTTCTAAATCAGATACACTTGTTGTTTCTTTTGGTGTATTCTATCTTTAAAGGCCTACAAAATCTTGTTGATGAAGGACGAGGATTTTTCCAAACTACTTCATTTCCACTAACAAGTTTAAGTGGTACGATGGATGTTATAAGCACTGAAGAGTCGCTATAAAAAGCCTGTTTTATACGAACTATGTCCGGAGCTTCCATCAAAACCCCACTTTGAAAACAAGGTTAAGTTTGATAATTTTTTTTTCTGTTAAAATATCATACCATTTTGGCAGAATAACTAGTCTTTCAACCGTATCATTTAAAAGTCCTTGAAGATTAACTTGTACTGAAGTTTCACAAAATTTAACTTGAACTCGTTTGGGATAACACATTTGTTTTGCTTGTTGAACTTTAGTATACGAAGGAAATTTTTCCGGAGCCACCCTTCTTATAATATTATAACTATGTCGAGTTAATATTCCTTCTATTAAAACGCTAAGTGCTTCTTCTGCAGTTAGTTGTTTTTGGTTTAGCCTGCTTAAAGCTTTTTCTATATTTTGCAGCCCTTGTAGGTGTTGACGTTGTTATTTCTTTAACTAGCTTTGCTGCCTCAAACATTTCCAGAAGCTCTTAAACTCATTTGTGTGGCATGAGTCAAAACTGGCAATAAAATACTATCTCTTATGCTTCTAGTTTTCTTTGATTTAGTTTTCGCACTGCAATCTTCGAATGAAAGTTCCTTGCGACCCTCGTTTATTTGGTGGAGGAACAAATGAGATAGAAGCATTTAGCCATTCAGTATTTAATTCCAAAAAACGATCATGGTACCTTTTACATTTACTATATCGATATTTAAACTGTTTAATAAAATTATCAAACGTTTGGTTGAAAAAAACTCATATTGCTGGGGTTTATACGCTTAATGGTTTTCATTTTAAGAAAATTGATTTTATCCTTCCAATCATTTAAAGCAGTATTTCTCATAAAGTTGTATAGCTCTAGGCGCGATTATAAAATAGCTTTGGGGCTTATTCCTAAAAATATTAAATTTGTTCTTATTTAATTTAACTGTTTAATCGGTTTTCCAATTACATTATACCGATTACTTTATTTAATGCAAGACACAATACGCACTTTACAAAAACTTCAAATTTTAAAACAGAAAAAAACACCACTGAAGAACAAAACATAAAAACAAGCACAAAAATAACGGCAATAGAGATGGGCGCGTGAAACAGTTTATTTCGCAAACATTATTATTTATAAATTACGATAGTCAGTTTATTTTCAAAAAATATTAAACGTCAAACGCATTGGTAAAAAAAAAGTGAATGAAAACAGTTATTATATAGGCATGACTATCTCGGCACGGGCAAATTAGTATAAGATGTAAAACCATCACGTGAATTTGGTAAATTATTAGAAAGTCCTATTTTTTCGCTGGAATTGAGTGTTAATTTTTATTCTTTTCTGGTAAATTGGTCACCCTCGTGAACATAGGTGATCAAGCGCCACTCATGCAGCCATCTCTATTAAATATCAAAATATATTGACAATAATATCAACAACAACAAAAATAGCTAACATTGAGAGTAAGACAATTGTAACAACAAAAACACTGTGGGTATGGTAAATAAAGGAATTTTGAAAATAAGACTTTTTACATAAAATTATTAATATCTTAAAACGGGGCAACAAAAGGCAAACTTTTTTGTTCGTAATATCAAGTAGAAATCCCATACTTTTCAAAAAACACAACTTCAAAGCCGGCACTTTACTACTTTGTTACTTCTGGTCCATCATATATGGAAAATACCCCGATTTTAGAGCTTTTTTTAAAAAAATATTACAAATATTTCCACACATATTTTTAGAAACACAAAATCATTTTTTGTACACTTAAATACCTGAAGTTGAAGGTTCCATCATAAAAGTTTAACTTTATTAATTTTAAATTTAAAAAATATGCACTGCTTTTTATCAAATTTCAATTTTTTCACTTATTAAGAAAAACAGCAATAATTAGCTAACTTTGACAGCTCACTACGGATAAAGTAATCAACTTAGATGGTTTCAAATTTTAAATAGTGATGTAGAATTTTATCTAGTTTTATTCGATACCAATCATTATGGCAAAAACTTAATTCTAAAATTTCAATTAAGCGCCACTTTGGACCCATTTCAACCCAATGTGCGCCGGACATATGCCAATAGGTTAATTTATAATTAACATATTGTTTTTTGTAAGACGCCAGTTTTTTAAAAAGTTTGAAAACCGGCATTTAATATTCAAACAAATTTTTAAACCATGATAACAGTAGCTTTGAAATAAGGTATTAACGCAGCACGTAGCTTCCACCGTTAAAAGGATATGTGCTACTACTTTTGTGAAATGTTCGCATATTTTTCATGTTTTCAAAAGCGTTATTTCAAGATCTGCTGGGACTATCTATACTAAGCATGGGCGTTGTTATATTTAGTTATATGATTTAAACTTCTATACCAAGATTCCTTGAATTCGGAGAGGGTGGAGGAAATCGAGTGGTTGATTTTATATGTTTTCTGTCTCTTCCGATTCAAAATAAAATCATATATGTAATTCCCTATAATTTTTTTGTTCAAAAAACGTTTGTAGTACGGAGTGAAGCATAAATTTCTTTAAATTTTAAAATGTAATAATTGATTTTGTTTTTATTTTTATGTTTAGTATAATAAATTTTTCTTATTTTTAATAGATTATCGGAAGATGACCACCGAAGTCTGTATGTGTTATCCGATATTTAACCATGCTAAATCCATCCGCGTTTTAACTTTAACGGCTAAATTTTTTGTGGTTTTAAGTTTAAAGCAAATTAAAATTATTATTGCCAGGGCAGCGACTTTCATGCACTAAAAATTTGTATGCTCTTAAAATATCAAGTACAAATCTTAAATATGCGCTTAAAAATAAGCACTTAAAGCAAAATGTGAACTAAAAAACAAAACAAAAAAAATCACTAAAAATGCAAATATATGCACTAATAATAAAAGAATGCACTTAAACTTATTTAATTTTTCAAAATTTACTCGAGAACGTTGTTTTAAAAATGAAGTCTAAAATAAATATCCTACAAATGACAATTAGATCAAAATGCTTTCTTTTTGTTTTTAATTAAATCTTAATTTTAATTTTTACAAAATATGCAATTAAATTGATTTATCTAATTGAATTTATAGCAAAATCTGTATTTGTAACAAAATATGAAATAACCGCTTTTACTTGATGTACGTTTCGGCGGAATTGATACAACGACTTAGTTGTCACATAGGCAAAATATGTCTGTATGTTTGGAAATATCTGCCGCTGTACACGCTAGGAATACAGTTTTTTTTCAATTTAGTCCGTCGTAAACATTCACTCTAGTTTCTTTTATAAAAAAATGTGAAAAATAATTAAATAACGCAAAATTTTTAAAAAGTTTACATGATCGGAGTCAAAATTACACAACAAAAAAAATACAAATTACACATGCAATTAGAAATAATTAATAATTTTCTGTTCTCAAAGGATATGAAAGTCTGATATTTTCTAAAGAAACATCGTAGAGATCTCGAAGGGTTTTCTATAGCAAATAATTTTTGAAATCTGGAGGCTTTTCTTTACTAAAATGTTTTTACAAACATGGGCTATCAATAGGAAACATACTCAGAATAGAACAGGTTTTCTGTTTTTAAAACTATAAAACGTTTGAAGTCTTCTGTATAAAAATATCCCTATAGTTAGAGAGATAATTCCATTGGAAAAATTTTGATAGAATATAGTAGTAAGGTACATTTTGTCGCGTCTAACATATTTTCAAAGGTTTTTTTTATATAAAATAGTTATCAGAATTTTAAAGATTAAAATAAAAATCTTCAGAATCTAATAATGAATGGTCATACATTAGGGCGGGTCGATTTAAAAATCGCTCAATGTTCAAGGAAAATTGTATTCTAGGGATCAAAATAAGAAACTTTGCCGAAGAAACCATACCACTAAAACGAATTCTGATGTTCCAACTTTTGACAAGTAGGGTCAAATTTTGAAAAAATCCCACTTTGACCCATTTAGAGTGCTCCAATCGAATCCAACCCAATCGAATATATTTATACTCTATTTCTTCCGGAGAAGAAATAGAGACCCTAATCTTGGAAAGACTCCTCCTACTTCCTGAAATATCTTTATTCCGGCTAAAAAGACCCTCTTTTAACTTAAATTTTAACCCCTAGAATGATGATTTATGCAATAATCTGCTAGCGCGTCTCCCGGAGAAGAATTATCTCCCATAATCTTGGATAGATTCCTCCTACTTTCTGAAATATCAAAGTGGGCTTTTTCAAAATTTGACCATACGTGTCAAAAGTCGGGACATCAGAATTCGTTTTAGAGGTATGATTCCTTCGGCAAAGATTCTTATTTTGATCCCTGGAATACGATTTTTTCTTGAACGTTGTGCGATTTTTTTTGCCTTTATACAAATCGACCTAACATAGATATATAAATTTTAAGTTATGCAATTACACATGGATGGAATTACATATGGATTAAACAATTAAATCAAACTTACACTCATTTTGTATAATTACACAAGAAGTGACAACACTGCTCCAGCCTAACAGTTCTAAGAATTCGTCCATATTTACAAAAGTTACACGTCCCAAAAGATTTTGTATACACGAGGTAGTAAATTTTGACAGCTTGTAAGTACACCATGTACTGAAACAGGATCACAATATTACAAAAGATTACCTGCTCTTTTACAATTTCATTCGTACCGATCGGATCAGTAATTTAAAAGTTCTATATTTATTACCATTATTTCTTTAAATACCCCACTGTGCGTAGGCATACCATGTCGTTAATGCAACTCATATAAACTACGGTTTTGGCTATTACGCAAAACCAATCGAGATACAATCTTGAAATTATCACACATTATAAGCATATATTTTTTTAAGAATAAAAAAATGCACATTTGCAGATATGGGCATTTGAAACTTAATAACTCAAAATGAAAAAATCAATGGTAGCGATTCCTATTCTCACTTTCACCATTCACCTCAGTTTTCGAACCTCATTTTCTCTCAAATAATACAAAATTATAAATTTTTTATTGTCCAATCGTCTTTACAATAAACAAATATTAAAAAATCAGAAAAATGGTACATATAATTAATACACGGAATATAATGCGATTCGAAAATTGAGGTGAATGGTGAAGGTGAGAACAGGAATCGCTATCAATATTCTAATAATTTTAATGAATATATTTTGTAACGATACTTAAGTCGAACTTTGTCGTTTTTCATTTTTCATGACGTCATATTCGGAAATCGCTTTCTTGTCGAGAATGCCGTTTATGTTGAATTTCATTGAAATCGGAGATGGTCGATCCGAAGGGTGATTATGTTGACATGCTTAATTATTATTATTAGGGTGGCATTACAAAATTTGGATTTTCTGTAATTTTCGCAAGGAATATTGTGGCAGTTGTTTAAAACTGTTATGGTAAAATTTGAGTGAAATCGGACAACTTTAAGTCTTGCCCCCAAAGAGATCAAAGATCAGATTTTAGTATCCCTGTATTGTGATTACGTAATTTTATTTAACTTTGTTTATCTGATCTTGGATGCTTTCATAAATTGCTACACTGGTTCCTTATAATATTGTTAAGAATCTTTTACGCTATTTTGTGAAAAACTAATGTCCTGAAGGCCTAAATGACCAATTTTTTTTAGATCTTTTAAAACTTAGCGTATTTGTTAAATATTTGTCTATAAATTTGACTAACACTATGTTTCCATTTACGTGTTTTGAGCAAAATATGCGTTTTGGCGAAAAAAATGTATGGAAAAACATCAACAAAAATAGTTTTGAAAATGAAAATTATTTAAGTTCGAGGCCATACTTTATATTTCTTTATTAGGATATTGTCCTAACAAATTATCTATAGAGTTTTTGTTTTCAAATTTATTAATTGACCACTTTCAGGAATGTGTTGATAGATCTATTTCGGAAATTTTCTTTGGTTATTAATAAATCAAATTAAATATTTCTTTATAAAAAATACACACTTTTTATTTATAAAACAAGTAAAATATAAAAAGTAATGTTAAAATAATCTTTTAATAATTTTACTCGTATTTGAAGGCACACAATGTAGTTGACAACATTGATAGTGTTGGGCTTTTTGGGTTTCAACAAAACGTGATTGTTGAGACGTGTATTGAAAAAAATACGGAGTTTGTCATATCAACAAAATATTGTATAGATAATAATAAAAATGTTATTAAAATGAAAGTTGGATTTTAACAACTTCATTTGTCACTTCAAATCTAGCGATATTTTTATATGTGTGGAAGATGCAATATGACCCTAGCCACGTTTTTTGATTACTAAGTAGATAAGAATGGAGCAAAATTGATTATTAATAGGTTTTTTGTTAAAGCACTACCTATTCTGGAGGCTTTAGCTTTTCTAAAAGTTTGGGTTCTGATGAGATCTTTAGCCAGATCAAAATACTAGTATACACCTAGCTAATATGTTTGATTTGCTTTATTTTTGTAAATATACGGACGTTGACAGCCCGCTTTAAATTAAAAATGACATTAAAATAATCTCGATGTATGTATATAAAAACAAAAACTAATAATTTTAAACTTAAATATATATTCGATCCGAATAATCGTTTAAAATAGCTCGATTAACTGGTTCAATTTTTTATTAGGATGTTTTCCTTTCTTTTTTGCCAAAACTTGCTAAATTCTTAACTTTGGCTTAAAAATGTCAAGAAAAGTTTAGAAAAAAGAAATTCTATTAAAATCGAGGGGAAACGATTCAGAAACTTTTAGATAACTTATTTAAGTAACTCAAAGCAAAAGTTATATCGGTTTAAGAAAATAAGATATGCAATTTTTGATTTTTTCTTTTTAATTCCTTAAAAATTAAAATTAATGTAAATTTTATTCCAGTTGTCTACATGAAATTTTAACAATTAAGTCTCTCAAATTAGTTTTTGGTTTGGCATGAAATTTGATGTTTTAGTTTACATTAGAAATTTAGGTGGATATAATATGCGCAAGACCGCCAGCAGTTTAAGGGAACTAAAATATCTATGTTCATATTAATGTTTAGGTGCAGAACAAGTATTCATATTTATATTATGTCTTCTCGTAATTTTCTGTTTTCCGTTGAGTAAAGAGGTCCGTTTATTCATTTAATTTTCAACTATGCGATTAAAAAATAACTTTAAATTGATTTATACAGTTAAACAATTTTTAATATACTTTTTCTTCTTGTATTTTTTTTAAATTTTACGCGTTTAACTTTTTTTTGTTTAGAATCTTTCATGTATGTGTGTGTGTATTTTGACAGCTCATATCATGATATTCTTGTATAGAGATTTTTCATAACAACTCTCTTTTGATATCAGATATAATACTAACAGTAGTGTGTGGTCCACACATACTATAATTCTCTCTACGATTGAATTTAAAGTTTGCTGACAGAAAAATATCAAAGTTAATATCTAATGTGGACGCCATGTTACTGATTTCGTTACTATTTCTTTTAATCATTTATTTTAAATCCAGTCACTCAACTCTCAATTTACATGTTGAAAATTTAAGAAATCTCCTTCTTCCAAAAAAAAAATTTATAAGAGTTTTTACATTCTACATCTGTAATGCAACTTGGACTGATCTCAAGGAAACTGAAATGGAAGCTAAACGGTAATTTTTTAAGAGCTTTCGGATTTGATTTAAAAAAACACATACAATTTAGAGAAATGTATGAAATCTTTATTTGAGTCGATAGAACTATCTATCTAATTCAATGTTTAAAGATGATTTCATGTAAATCTTGACCGCGGTTACGCCTCAAATAATTCATACACTGGGCATACTCTCTCCAACATATCGGCCGGTATCTCACTAATAAATTCTTCAATATTTGCTTGCAGTGCGTCAACCGTTGCGGACTCGTCCCTTTACACATGAGCCTTTACATAGCCCCACAAAAATAGTCTAAAGGCGTTAAATCGCACGATCTAGGCGGCCAATTGACTGGCCCCAAACGTGAAATAACTGTTCACCAAACTCGCCTCTCAATTGAGCCATTGTTTCGCGTGATGTGTGGCACTGTCTTGTTGAAAGCACATGTAATCATCGCATGGTAGCGATCGCCATTCACAGTAACGTTCCTGCCTTCGTCGTCTTTGAAAAAGTATGGTCCAACGATGCCACCGGCCCACAGTAAACTCCAAACTGTGCATTTTTTGGGATGCGTTGGTAGTTCTTGCAATGCTACTGGCTGCTCTTTACACCAAATACTGCAATTTTGCTTGCTCACGTATCCATTCAACCAGAAATGAGCTTCGTCGCTGAAAACAATTCTCCGATAAAAAAGTGGATCTTCATCCAACTTTGAAAGCGCCCATTCACCAAAAGTTAGCCGTTGTGGTAGGTCGTGTGGCTTCAATTCATGCACCAGCTGTATTTTAAAAGGTTTTACACACAAATCCTTCCGTAAAATTTTCCACGTAGTGGTGTAACAGAGGCCCAATTGCTGCGAACAGCGACGAACCGATAATTCACGGTCATCAACAACACTGGCGGAAACAGCTGCGATATTTTCCTCTGTCCGCACTCTACGTATGCCTGTTGGTGGTTTAATGTCCAACCATGTAAATTTGGTGTGAAATTTAGTCACAAGATTCCGAATAGCCGCCTCAGAAGGTCGCCCAAACTGATCGTAAATTGGAAGAAGTGCACGATGCACTTTCTTAACCGAGCATGAATTTTGATAATAATATTCAGTAATCTGCAAGCGTTGTTCGTTTGTAAGTCTATTCATGATGAAATTATAGACCAAAACTGAACATGTTTAACACTAATATGTTACACGAAAACAGCTGAGCTTCCAAAAAGAAATTTGCTAAAAAATCACCCTTTATAAGTAACTCGTTTAAGAGTACGTGAACGACTTTGGAAAACAATGTGGGGCGTTGTGGTGTAATGGTTAGCGCGTTGGACTTTTACACAGAAGGTCCCGGGTTCGATCCCCGGTGCCGGCAACATCAAAATAATATGTATGTGTTTTTTCTATCCCTCATACGTATCGCAATGTCCACCTTCGGTGTTCCCATAGCAATTAACCCCACCGAAGTAAAATAATGAATCAGGGCTATGAACCAAAAAGCTTCAATAAGTTCGCCAACTCTCCATCAGGTGGCGAGCAACAACTGTTCTAAGACTTATCATCTCGCGCAATTACAGTGTTGCCATGTCTGAAGCCCTTCATCTTTTCCCACCTTTCATCTCTATACTATCCCTTTCCAAAGAAAGCAACACACTAAATATAGGAAGTATTTCCTGAGTGTTGCCTCTCTTTCAAAAAAAAAAAAAAAAAAAAAAATTCAAAAAAATATCATAACAATATCACCGACACTAGAACTAAAATATAAGATGTTCTATAATCCGTTCTTTAAAACTCTCATATTTTAAAACGCTGGCAGACTCTTAGAGCTTTTTACCGAAAAACTCAGTAACTCTAGGGATTTGGTGACTTAAATATCTCCATAATACATCTTTAAGTTTATTTAAGGTATGTTCCTTTAAATAATCACAGGATGCGTTTTGCAAACCTTTCATATACCAAGACAGTCGGCTTTACTTAAAAAAAACAGTTTTTAACGTTTTTGTTGATAAAGTTCCAAAGAAATACATTTATTATGCATTAAATTATTAATAGATAACCGCCAATTTAGTCGATTAACCCACCCGAATAACCGGTTAATCAGTTTAAGCGATTTTTCGAATAATGCCTTAATCGGTTAAGCGCCTAGGTCCAATAATTGGAAATACTACTAAGAAGACTAGAATGGAGCAAAATTGATTATTAATAGGTTTTTTGTTAAAGGTTTGTTAGGTTTTTTGCCTATTCTGGAGGTTCTAGCTTTTCGAAAAACTTTGTGTTCTGATGAAATCTAGATCGAAATACTAGTACTAGCTAATATGTTGGATTTGCTTTATTTTTGTAAATATACGGAGGTTGAAAGCTCGATATAAATTAAAAAAAATAACATTAAAATAATCTCGATGTTATAAAATAAAAACGAAATAACTAATAAAACTGAAAAAATGGTGGATTATAGTTTCCTCTAAACAAAGTTGTACCGATCGGAAAAGTGTATTATTATATTAAATTTTTATTATTAGACTTTCCAATGCAAAAAAAAAACGCATTTAAACAAATAATTTTTTTAAGAAAAATTTGTTTACATTTTTGTGCTTTGAAAAAACTTGATTTCTTTCTATTAAAGGACATTTTTTTATCGTGTTTATAGTTTAAGTTTTTAACATAATTTTGTGCTTAACAAAAAGTTTTGGGAAAAATATATGTCTTTAATGGATTGTTTTTAACGCATAAAACTATATTTTCAAAACGCATTTAGGCGAACAATTTTGTTCTGACTTTACAAAATTTATTTATAGTAATTAAATGTGCTAAAATCCCAAAACTTATTTAACAAATTGTGAAAAGCAATCTGATGTAGGCGTGTCCCTATCCGGATTTCATTCCTGCCTAAGGAAATCTTCAGGGGACTTTGTTATTAGAATTTCTAGAGATATTTGTTATGTTAAATCACAAACTCAATGAGAATTTCTTGTCCTCGTCTAGGAGCGAGATTCAAATTTAAAATATCAAAGAAAACCCAAAACAACAACAAAAAATTGTCACAATTGGCAGACTAAATTCATCATTTAAGCGGGCAACGCATTTAAGAGAGATACATATAAGCGGGACGCATTTAAACGGATTCTTTCAATGCATTTTTTTATGAAATATATTTTTGCCAGAATTTTTGCGCATGTAAACGGGGAACGCACTAAAACGGGGCGCATTTAAGCGGGACCTACTGTATATGATCTTAATTTATACAAAAATAATATGACTTTTAACTTTTGCAGTTGATTTTTTAAATAAAACAAAATTAATAAGTAAAGTACCCCATATATTATTTTTTAATACAAAATAGCTTTTAATTAAAAAAGTGAAGCTTTATGTAGATTTTATACTTAAAATTTTGTTAATAAAACTATTTAAAGAATAAACCCGAATTGGGAGAAAAAGGGTTAATTCATTTTCTAATTTCATAATAATTTGCATAATTATATTGATATTCAAAAATTCCAAAACATAGTTTTTTACAATATTAATATTATTAAAACTTTATGACCGACTGGACACATAAGAGTTAATTAAAAAATATTTTTTCTGCTTATTGATAAGTACACTAAACAAAAAAAAAAGTGTAGTAACCCAGTCAGAAAGTTCAGTGCTATAAAATAAAACACTGGCATACCACTGGCTAACCGAGGTATTGTTTGAGACACTTACCAGAGTTTCAAAAAAACGTTTTACAATAATTTCAGTGGTCTACAAAGAGATAACATTGGCAAAGAATCAGCCAGCGACCACTATGCCAACGTTGATACAAAGTATTTCCCAGTGCTAACTAGTCAGAAATTGCAAACTGCTCGAATGTTTACCCACTTGTAGAGAATTTATTTTATAAAACTGATAATGCTTTGTTTAAAAAAGTTTGCAGTCAGAAGGTTCGGGTTCAGGCATAACTTTTTTTGTAATTTTTTTTTTAAACCAATGATTACCCAGCAGTTATCATTTATTTACGTTTTACAAGCTATCAACTATTATAAGTCTTTTTAACTCAGTGGGTAAAGCTGGCGGCCAGGGCTCGAATCCTGGCAAGACAAAAAAATTATAAATGAACTTTTTTGTAATTTTATTTAGGACAATTAATTTTAGACAACCAACTTTTTGTTTTTGCCAGCGTTCGAAGGTTTTTTTTACCTACAATTTTTTACAAACGGACCGTTGTCTAATTTGGGATTGGGGAGAGCACTTGTATGATCTGTTAAAGCGCTTTGCCAGCGGTGGCGCGTTAAAAATCAACTAAGAAACCAGTACCATGCATATATTTGGTTCTACCAAACTTTTTGGATGAAAAAAATAATTGTGTGGTAATAACATTTTTTTGTGGTTAAAACAAATTGAGGGGATCTGTGGAATATGAACGTTGTATTTTTGTTTTTATATTTTACTGTCAGATTTTCACACATACGTTTTGAACCACTGAACGATTTTGCTCATTTTCAATATCAAACTTTTCGGGAAAATGTACATCAATCTATGTAATTGAGCATCATCAGTTGCGTTTTCGTCCATGATCGCCATTTTAACAGACGGATTTCGATGCGTTTCAAATGGAATGACAAACTGATATATACCCAGGATTTTATAAGCCAGGATTAGCGATTATGTTTGCGTCGCGCTTTTGATCGAGCTTGCACGCCAACGAGCCTGCTTGGCACCACGCAAACAAGTGGCAGCTTGGGGGGTAGAACTACTATTAATATAATTTTTTTT
>CM037855.1:56273517-56372891 GCA_021234595.1 Delia radicum | reverse complement strand
AAAAACGTCTAGCGGTGTTTCCATCGTTAGAGTTACCAAAGCCCGTCTTGGCTGGTCAACAATTAAACCTGTTCTTTCACGAAAACTCTTTCTGAATTTGTAGTTTTGTTTCAGCAACAATTTTTTGTACTCATCTGATCGTGCTTGCCATTTTTTAATTGGAATTTTATACGATAAGATAATATGGAGAAAGCACTCAAAAAATCAAATCCACCCGTGTAGTATTGATAGCCCAAACTCTAAAGTGTTTGTTCTAACTTCCCTAACTGAGTTGAACATCTTACTTGTAGCGCCACATACATAACACTTTTGCGTGGAATTCGTACCCTTATTGCGTTCCACACTTTTCCATCTATCTTTACTAAAAACAAATCGTGATGAACCGAACCTTAAAGAATTTTCTCAACTAAAAACTAACGTTTCTGCAAGATTTTTTTTCATCCTCGACCCTATTTTTTTCTAAATCAGATACACTTGTTGTTTCTTTGGTGTATTCTATCTTTAAAGGCCTACAAAATCTTGTTGATGAAGGACGAGGATTTTTCCAAACTACTTCATTTCCACTAACAAGTTTAAGTGGTACGATGGATGTTATAAGCACTGAAGAGTCGCTTGCATTAGAACTATAAAAGCCTGTTTATACGAACTATGTCCGGAGCTTCCATCAAAACCCCACTTTAAAACAAGGTTAAGTTTGATAATTTTTTTTCTGTTAAAATATCATACCATTTTGGCAGCATAACTAGTCTTTCAACCGTATCATTTAAAAGTCCTTGAAGACTAACTTGTGCTGAAGTTTCACAAAATTTAACTTGATCTCGTTTGGGATAACACATTTGTTTTGCTTGTTGAACTTTAGTATTCGAAGGCAATTTTTCCGGAGCCACCCTTCTTATAATATTATAACTATGTCGAGTTATTATTCCTTCTATTAAAACGCTAAGTGCTTCTTCTGCAGTTAGTTGTTTTGGTTTAGCCTGCTTAAAGTTTTTTCTATATTTTGCAGCCCTTGTAGGTGTTGACGTTGTTATTTCTTTAACTAGCTTTGCTGCCTCAACATTTCCAGAAGCTCTTAAACTCATTTGTGTGGCATGAGTCAAAACTGGCAATAAAATACTATCTCTTATGCTGCTAGTTTTCTTTGATTTAGTTTTCGCACTGCAATCTTCGAATAAAAGTTCCTTGCGACCTCGTTTATTTGGTGGAGGAACAAATGAGATAGAAACATTTAGCCATGCAGTATTTAATTCCAAAAAACGATCATGGTACCTTTTACATTACTATATCGAGATTTAAACTGTTTAATAAAATTATCAAACGTTTGGTTAAAAAAAACTCATATTGCTGGGGTTTATACGTAATGGTTTTCATTTTAAGAAAATTGATTTTATCCTTCCAATCATTTAAAGCGGTATTTCTCATAAAGTTGTATAGTTCTAAGCGCGATATAAAAATAGTTTTGGGGCTTATTCCTAAAAATATTAAATTTGTTCTTATTTAATTTTACTGTTTAATCGGTTTTCCAATTACCTTATACCGATTACTTTATTTAATGCAAGACACAATACGCACTTTACAAAAACTTCAAATTTAAAACAGAAAAAAAACACCACTGAAGAACAAAACATAAAACAAGCACAAAAATAACGGCAATAGAGATGGGCGCGTGAAACAGTTTATTCGCAAACATTATTATTTATAAATTACGATAGTCACTTTATTTTCAAAAAATATTAAACGTCAAACGCATTGGTAAAAAAAGTGATTGAAAACAGTTATTATATAGGCGTGACTATCTCGGCACGGGCAAATTAGTATAAGATGTAAAACCATCACGTGAATTTGGTAAATTATTAGAAAGTCCTATTTTTTCGCTGGAATTGAGTGTTAATTTTTATTCTTTTCTGGTAAATTGGTCACCCTCGTGAACATAGGTGATCAAGCGCCACTCATGCAGCCATCTCTATTAAATATCAAAATATATTGACAATAATATCAACAACAACAAAAATAGCTAACATTGAGAGTAAGACAATTGTAACAACAAAAACACTGTGGGTATGGTAAATAAAGGAATTTTGAAAATAAGACTTTTTACATAAAATTATTAATATCTTAAAACGGGGCAACAAAGAGGCAAACTTTTATGTTTGTAATATCAAGTAGAAATCCCATACTTTTAAAAAAACACAACTTCAAAGCCGGCACTTTACTACTTTGTTACTTCTGGTCCATCATATATGGAAAATATCCCGATTTTAGAGCTTTTTTTTAAAAAAATATTACAAATATTTCCACACATATTTTTATAAACACAAAATCATTTTTGCACACTTAAATACCTGAAGTTGAAGGTTCCATCATAAAAGTTTAACTTTATTAATTTTAAATTTAAAAAAATAAGCACTTTATCAAATTTCATTTTTTTCACTTTTAAGAAAACAGCAATAATTAGCTAACTTTGACAGCTCACTACGGATAAAGTAATCAACTTAGATGGTTCAAATTTTAAATAGTGATGTAGAATTTTATCTAGTTTTATTCGATACCAATCATTATGGCAAAAACTTAATTCTAAAATTTCAATTAAGCGCCACTTTGGACCCATTTCAACCCAATGTGCGCCGGACATATGCCAATAGGTTAATTTATAATTAACATATTGTTTTTTGTAAGACGCCAGTTTTTTAAAAAGTTTAAAAAACGGCATTTAATGTTCAAACAAATTTTTAAACCATGATAACAGTAGCTTTGAAATAAGGTATTAACGCAGCACGTAGCTTCCACCGTTAAAAGGATATGTGCTACTACTTTTGTGAAATGTTCGCATATTTTTCATGTTTTCAAAAGCGTTATTTCAAGATCTGCTGGGACTATCTATACAAAGCATGGGCGTTGTTATATTTAGTTATATGATTTAAACTTCTATACCAAGATTCCTTGAAATCGGAGAGGGGATGGAGGAAATCGAGTGGTTGATTTTATATGTTTTCTGTCTCTTCCGATTCAAAATAAAATCATATATGTAATTCCCTATAATTTTTTGTTCAAAATCGTTTGTAGTACGGAGTGAAGCATAAATTTCTTTAAATTTTAAAATGTAATAATTGATTTTGTTTTATTTTTATGTTTAGTATAATAAATTTTTCTTATTTTTAATAGATTATCGGAAGATGACCACCGAAGTCTGTATGTGTTATCCGATATTTAACCATGCTAAATCCATCCGCGTTTTTAACTTTAACGGCTAAATTTTTTGTGGTTTTAAGTTTAAAGCAAATTAAAATTATTATAGCCAGGGAAGCGACTTCCATGCACTAAAAATTTGTATGCTCTTAAAATATCAAGTGCAAATCTTAAATATGCGCTTAAAATAAGCACTTAAAGCAAAATGTGAACTAAAAAACAAAAAAAAAAAAAAATCACTATAAATGCAAATATATGCACTAAAAATAAAAGAAATGCACTTAAACTTATTTAATTTTTCAAAATTTTACTCGAGAACGTTGTTAAACAATGAAGTCAAAATAAATATCCTACAAATGACAATAGATCAAAATGCTTTCTTTTTTATTTTTTAATTAAATCTTAATTTTAATTTTTTACAAAATATGCAATTAAATTGATTATCTAATTGAATTTATAGCAAAATCTGTATTGTAACAAAATATGAAATAACCGCTTTTACTTTGATGTACGTTTCGGCGGAATTGATACAACGACTTAGTTGTCACATAGCCAAAATATGTCTGTATGTTTGGAAATATCTGCCGCTGTACACGCTAGGAATACAGTTTTTTTCAATTTAGTCCGTCGTAAAGATTCACTCTAGTTTTTTTTATAAAAAATGTGAACAAAATAATTAAATAACGCAAAATTTTTAAAAAGTTTACATGATCGGAGTCAAAATTACACAAAAAAAAATACAAATTACACATCCAAATTGAAATAATTAATAATTTTCTGTTCTCAAAGGATATGAAAGTCTGATATTTTCTAAAGAAACATCGTAGAGATCTTGAAGGGTTTTCTATAGCAAATAATTTTTGAAATCTGGAGGCTTTTCTTTACTAAAATGTTTTTACAAACATGGGCTATCAATAAGGAAACATACTCAGAATATAACAGGTTTTCTGTTTTTAAAACTATAAAACGTTTGAAGTCTTCTATATAAAAATATCCCTATAATAGAGAGATAATTCCATTGGAAAAATTTTGATAGAATATAGTCGTAAGGTACATTTTGTCGCGTCTAACATATTTTCAAAGGTTTTTTTTTTATATAAAATAGTTATCAGAATTTTAAAGATTAAAATAAAAATCTTCAGATCTAATATTTATCAAAATGAACAATAATGGTCATACATTAGGGCGGGTCGATTTAAAATCGCTCAACGTTTAAGGAAATCGTATTCTAGGGATCAAAATAAGAAACTTTGCCGAAGAAAACCATACCACTAAAACGAATTCTGATGTCCCAACTTTTGACAAGTAGGGTCAGATTTTGAAAAATCCCACTTTGACCCGTTTCTCCAATCGAATCCAACCCAATCGAATATATTTATACTCCATTTCTTCCGGAGAAGAAATAGAGACCCTAATCTTGGAAAGACTCCTCCTACTTCCTGAAATATCTTTATTCCGAGATTTGTACATTTTGCCTAAAAAACACGGCTAAAAAGGCCCTCTTTTAACTTAAATTTAACCTATAGAATGATGATTTATGCATTAATCTGCTAGCGCGTCTCCCGGAGAAGAAGTATCTCCCATAATCTTGGATAGATTCCTCCTACTTTCTGAAATATCAAAGTGGGCTTTTTCAAAATTTGACCATACGTGTCAAAAGTCGGGACATCAGAATTCGTTTTTAGAGGTATGATTCCTTCGGCAAAGTTTCTTATTTTGATCCCTGGAATACGATTTTTTCTTGAACGTTGTGCGATTTTTTTCCCTCCATACAAATCGACCTAACATACATATATAAATTTTAAGTTATGCAATTACACATGGATGGAATTACATATGGATTAAACAATTTAAATCAAAATTACACTCATTTTGTATAATTACACAAGAAGTGACAACACTGCTCCAGCCTAAAAGTTCTAAGAATTCGTCCATATTTACAAAAGTTACACGTCCCAAAAGATTTTGTATACACGAGGTAGTAAACTTTGACAGCTTGTAAGTACACCATGTACTGAAACACGATCACAATATTACAAAAGATAACCTGCTCTTTTACAATTTCATTCGTACCGATCGGATCAGTAATTTAAAAGTTCTATATTTATTACCATTATTTCTTTTAAATACCCCACTGTGCGTAGGCATACCATGTCGTTAATGCAACTCATATAAACTACGGTTTTGGCTATTACGCAAAAACCAATCGAGATACAATCCTGAAATTATCACACAATTATAAGCATATATTTTTTTAAGAATAAAAAATGCACATTTGCAGATATCGGCATTTGAATTTAATACCTCAAAAATGAAAAAATCAATATTCTAATAATTTTAATGAATATATTTTGAAACGATACTTAAGTCGAACTTTGTCGTTTTTCATTTTCATGACGTCATATTCGGAAACCGCTTTCTTGTCGAGAATGCCGTTTATGTTGAATTTCATTGAATCGGAGATGGTCGATCCGAAGGGTGATTATGTTGACATGCTTAATTATTATTATTAGGGTGGCATTACAAATTTGGATTTTCTGTAATTTTCGCAAGGAATATTGTGGCAGTTGTTTAAAACTGTTATGGTAAAAATTTGAGTGAAATCGGACAACTTTAAGTCTTGCCCCAAAGAGATCAAAGATCAGATTTTAGTATCCCTGTATTGTGATTACGTAATTTTATTTAACTTTGTTTATCTGATCTTGGATGCTTTCATAAATTGCTACACTGGTTCCTTATAATATTGTTAAGAATCTTTTACGCTATTTTGTGAAAAACTAATGTCCTGAAGGCCTAAATGACCAATTTTTTTTAGATCTTTTAAAACTTAGCGTATTTGTTAAATATTTGTCTATAAATTTGACTAACACTATGTTTCCATTTACGTGTTTTGAGCAAAATATGCGTTTTTGGCGAAAAAAATGTATGGAAAAAACATCAACAAAATAGTTTTGAAAATGAAAATTATTTAAGTTCGAGGCCATACTTTATATTTCTTTATTAGGATATTGTCCTAACAAATTATCTATAGAGTTTTTGTTTTCAAATTTATTAATTGACCACTTTCAGGAATGTGTTGATAGATCTATTTCGGAAATTTTCTTTGGTTATTAATAAATCAAATTAAATATTTCTTTATAAAAAATACACACTTTTTATTTATAAAACAAGTAAAATATAAAAAGTAATGTTAAAATAATCTTTTAATAATTTTACTCGTATTTGAAGGCACACAATGTAGTTGACAACATTGATAGTGTTGGGCTTTTTGGGTTTCAACAAACGTGATTGTTGAGACGTGTATTGAAAAAATACGGAGTTTTGTCATATCAACAAAATATTGTATAGATAATAATAAAAATGTTATTAAAATGAAAGTTGGATTTTAACAACTTCATTTGTCACTTCAAATCTAGCGATATTTTTATATGTGTGGAAGATGCAATATGACCCTAGCCACGTTTTTGATTACTAAGTAGATAAGAATGGAGCAAAATTGATTATTAATAGGTTTTTTTGTTAAAGCACTACCTATTCTGGAGGCTTTAGCTTTTCTAAAAGTTTGGGTTCTGATGAGATCTTTAGCCAGATCAAAATACTAGTATACACCTAGCTAATATGTTTGATTTGCTTTATTTTTGTAAATATACGGACGTTGACAGCCCGCTTTAAATTAAAAATGACATTAAAATAATCTCGATGTATGTATATAAAAACAAAAACTAATAATTTTAAACTTAAATATATATTCGATCCGAATAATCGTTTAAATAGCTCGATTAACCGGTTCAATTTTTTATTAGGATGTTTTACATTCTTTTTTGCCAAAACTTGCTAAATTCTTAACTTTGGCTTAAAAATGTCAAAAAAAGTTTAGAAAAAAGAAATAATATTAAAATCGAGGGGAAACGATTCAGAAACTTTTAGATAACTTATTTAAGTAACTCAAAGCAAAAGTTATATCGGTTTAAGAAAATAAGATATGCAATTTTTGATTTTTTCTTTTTAATTCCTTAAAAATTAAAATTAATGTAAATTTTATTCCAGTTTGTCTACATGAAAATTTTAACAATTAAGTCTCTCAAATTAGTTTTTGGTTTGGCATAAAATTTGATGTTTTAGTTTACATTAGAAATTAAGCTGGATATAATATGCGCAAGACCGCCAGCAGTTTAAGGGAACTAAAATATCTATGTTCATATTAATGTTTAGGGTGCAGAACAAGTATTCATATTTATATTATGTCTTCTCGTAATTTTCTGTTTTCCGTTGAGTAAAGAGGTCCGTTTATTCATTTAATTTTCAACTATGCAATTAAAAAATAACTTTAAATTGATTTATAACAGTTAAACAATTTTTAATATACTTTTTCTTCTTGTATTTTTTTTTAAATTTTACGCGTTTAACTTTTTTTTTGTTTACACTCTTTCATGTATGTGTGTGTGTATTTTGACAGCTCATATCATGATATTCTTGTATAGAGATTTTTCATAACAACTCTCTTTTGATATCAGATATAATACTAACAGTAGTGTGTGGTCCACACATACTATAATTCTCTCTACGATTGAATTTGAAGTTTGCTGACAGAAAAATATCAAAGTTAATATCTAATGTGCACGCCATGTTACTGATTTCGTTACTATTTTCTTTTAATCATTTGTTTTAAATCCAGTCACTCAACTCTCAATTTACATGTTGAAAATGTAAGAAATCTCCTTCTTCCAAAAAAAATTTTATAAGAGTTTTTACATTCTACATCTGTAATGCAACTTGGACTGATCTCAAGGAAACTGAAATGGAAGCTAAACGGTAATTTTTTAAGAGCTTTCGGATTTGATTTAAAAAAACACATACAATTTAGAGAAATGTATGAAATATTTATTTGAGTCGATAGGACTGTCTATCTAATTCAATGTTTAAAGATGATTTCATGTAAATGTTGACCGCGGTTACGCCTCAAATAATTCATACACTGGGCATACTCTCTCCAACATATCGGCCGGTATCTCACTAATAAATTCTTCAATATTTGCTTGCAGTGCGTCAACCGTTGCAGACTCGTCCCTTTAGACATGAGCCTTAACATAGCCCCACAAAAAATAGTCTAAAGGCGTTAAATCGCACGATCTAGGCGGCCAATTGACTGGCCCCAAACGTGAAATAAACTGTTCACCGAACTCGCCTCTCAATTGAGCCATTGTTTCGCGTGATGTGTGGCACTGTCTTGTTGAAAGCACATGTAATCCTCGCAGGGTAGCGATCGCCATTCACAGTAACGTTCCTGCCTTCGTCGTCTTTGAAAAAGTATGGTCCAACGACGCCACCGGCCCACAGTCCACTCCAAACTGTGCATTTTTCGGGATGCATTGGTAGTTCTTGCAATGCTACTGGCTGCTCTTCACACCAAATACTGCAATTTTGCTTGCTTACGTGTCCATTCAACCAGAAATGAGCTTCGTCGCTGAAAACAATTCTCCGATCTCTTGGATCTTCATCCAACTTTGAAAGCGCCCATTCACCAAAAGTTAGCTGTTGTGGTAGGTCGTGTGGCTTCAATTCATGCACCAGCTGTATTTTAAAAGGTTTACACACAAATCCTTCCGTAAAATTTTCCACGTAGTGGAGTAACAGAGGCCCAATTGCTGCGAACAGCGCCGAACCGATAATTCACGGTCATCAACAACACTGGCGGAAACAGCTGCGATATTTTCCTCTGTCCGCACTCTACGTATGCCTGTTGGTGGTTTAATGTCCAACCATGTAAATTTGGTGTGAAATTTAGTCACAAGATTCCGAATAGCCGACTCAGAAGGTCGCCCAAACTGATCGTAAATTGGAAGAAGTGCACGATGCACTTTCTTAACCGAGCATGAATTTTGATAATAATATTCAGTAATCTGCAAGCGTTGTTCGTTTGTAAGTCTCTTCATTATGAAATTATAGACCAAACTGAACATGTTTAACACTAACATGTTACACGACAACAGCTGAGCTTCCAAAAAGAAATTTTGCTAAAAAATCACCCTTTATAAGTAACTCGTTTAAGAGTACGTGAACGACTTTGGAAAACAAACATTGGTTGAAAAATTCAAAAAAATATCATAACAATATCACCGACACTAGAACTAAAATATAAGATGTTCTATAATCCGTTCTTTAAAACTCTCATATTTTAAAACGCTGGCAGACTCTTAGAGCTTTTTAACCGAAAAACTCAGTAAATCTAGGGATTTGGTGACTTAAATATCTCCATAATACATCTTTAAGTTTATTTAAGGTATGTTCCTTTAAATAATCACAGGATGCTTTTTGGAACAAACCTTTTATATACCAAGATAGTCGGCTTTACTTAAAAAAAAACCATTTTTAACGTTTTTATTGATAAAGTTCCAAAGAAATACATTTATTATGCATTAAATTATTAATATATTAACCGCCAATTTAGTCGATTAACCCACCCGAATAACCGGTTAATCAATTTAAGCGATTTTTCAAATAATGCCTTAATCGGTTAACCGCCTAGGTCCAATAATTGGAAATACTACTAAGAAGACTAGAATGGGTCAAAATTGATTATTAATAGGTTTTTTGTTAAAGCTCTGCCTATTCTGGAGGTTCTAGCTTTTCTAAAACTTTGTGTTCTGATGAAATCCAGATCGAAATATTAGTACCAACCTAGCTAATATGTTGGATTTGCTTTATTTTTGTAAATATACGGAGGTTGAAAGCTCGATATAAATTAAAAAAAATAACATTAAAATAATCTCGATGTTTATAAAAATAAAAACAAAATAACTAATAAAACTGAAAAAATGGTGGATTATAGTTTCCTCTAAACAAAGTTGTACCGATCGGAAAAGTGTATTATTATATTAAATTTTTATTATTAGACTTTCCAATGCAAAAAAACGCATTTAAACAAATAATTTTTTTAAGTAAAATTTGTTTATATTTTGTGCTTTGAAAAAACTTGATTTCTTTCTATTAAAGGACATTTTTTCATCGTGTTTTTTGTTTTAAGTTTTTAACATAATTTTGTGCTTAACAAAAAGTTTTGAAAAACAAATATATGTCTTTAATGGATTGTTGTTAAGGCACAAAACTCATACTTTCAAAACGCATTTAAGCGAAAAATTTTGTTCTGACTTTACAAATTATACTCAGACTAAAGGCATCATTTAAGCGGGCAACGCATTTAAGAGAGATACATATAAGCGGGGGACGCATTTAAACGGAATTCTTTCAATGCATTTTTTATGAAATATATTTTTGCCAGAACTTTTTGCGCATGTAAACGGGGAACGCACTAAAACGGGGCGCTTTTAAGCGGGACCTACTGTATATGATCTTAATTTATAAAAAATAATATGACTTTTAACTTTTGCAGTTGATTTTTTAAATAAAATAAAATGATTAAGTAAATTACCCCATATATTATTTTTTAATACAAATTAGCTTTTAATTAAAAAGTGAAGCTTTATGTAGATTTTATACTTAAAATTTTTTTTAATAAAACTATTTGAAGAATAACCCGAATTGGAGAAAAAGGGTTAATTATTTTCTAATTTTCATAATAATTTGCATAATTATATTGATATTCAAAAATTCCAAAACATAAGTTTTTTACAATATTAATATTATAAAACTTTATGACCGACTGGACACATAAGAGTTAATTAAAAAAAATATTTTTCTGCTTATTGATAAGTACACTAAACAAAAAAAAAAGTGTAGTAACCCAGACAGAAAGTTCCAGTGCTATTAAAAATAAAACACTGGCATACCACTGGCTAACCGAGGTATTGTTTGAGACACTTTACCAGCGTTTCAAAAAACGTTTTACAACAACTTCAGTGGTCTACAAAGAGATAACATTGGCAAAGAATCAGCAGCGACCACTATGCCAACGTTGATACAAAGTATTTTCCCAGTGCTAACTAGTCAGAAATTGCAAACTGCTCGAATGTTTACCCACTTGTAGAGAATTTATTTTATAAAACTGATAATGCTTTGTTTAAAAAGTTTGCAGTCAGAAGGTTCGGGTTCAGGCATAACTTTTTTTGTAATTTTTTTTAAACTTTTAAATATTTTCTTGATATAAAATTGATTTTTTTGTTTCTGGAAAAGCTCTTTAACGACCAACCGTTTTTTTTTGTGCCTTTCCAAAGTCGGCAAGTTGTTTCCATTCCAGCAAACCTTATGCTAGAGTATTTGATCAACCAATGATTGATTACCCAGCAGTTATCATTTATTTACGTTTTAAGCTATCAACTATTATGAGTCTTGTTAACTCAGTGGGTAAAGCTGGCGGCCAGGGCTCGAATCCTGGCAAGACAAAAAAATTATAAATGAACTTTTTTGTAATTTTATTTAGGAAAATTAATTTTTAGACAACCAACTTTTTGCCAGCGTTCGAATGTTTTTTTAATTACAATTTTTTTACAAACGGACCTTTTGTCTAATTTGGGATTGGGAGAGCACTTGTATGATCTGTTAAAGCGCCTTGCCAGCGGTGGCCCGTTTAAAAATCTACTAAGAAACAAGTACATGCATTTAATTTGGTTCTACCAAACTTTTTTGGATGAAAAAAATAAATTGTGTGGTAAATAAACATTTTTTTGTGTTAAAAAAAAATTGAGGTGATCTGGTGGAAAAATATGACGTTGTATTTTTTTGTTTTTATATTTTACTGTCACATTTTCACACATACGTTTTGAACCACTGAAACGATTTTGCTCATTTTTAATATCAAACTTTTCGGGAAAATGTACATCAATCTATGTAATTGAGCAGTCATCAGTTGCGTTTTCGTGTCATGATCGCCATTTTAACAGACGGATTTCGATGCGTTTCAAATGGAATGACAAACTGATATATACCCAAGGATTTTATAAGCCAGGATTAGCGATTATGTTTGCGTCGCGCTTGTGATCGAGCTTGCACGCCAACGAGCCTGCTTGGCACCACGCAAACAAGTGGCAGCTTGGGTGGTAGAACTACTATTAATATAATTTTTTTTATTTATTTATATAATTTTTTTAGGTATTTGAATTTAGAAAAGAAATACAATAAAAAAATAATTTTTCAACTGTTTTAAAAACTTAGGTGTAGTTTGAAAATTTTATTATTTTTTTGAAATTTCTAAACCATCTTTTACCTAATATGTATTTCCAAAATTCTGTTATTTTATTCAAATTTTAAATGAAAATTATGACAATATTTACAATTAAGAAATTTCAATTAATACCAACTATTTTCAAATTATTTCTTATCTTGCCCACATAAGATTTTTAAAGTGGGTACAGATGACATGTGAATGTCGTTTTCTTTGTAGCGGTGGTCCCCCTTGAACATCTTCCTGGACAAGGGGGAGAAATTTTGCCGTGGACGCCCCTAGGTCGAACATGTTTTGGCACTATGGCGGGCATAACTTTTTATTTCGGGGCTGGCCGTGCATCATTAAAAATATATTTTTTTTATGTTTATCGGAAGGGGTATATTTGCTTATGGGGGCGAACTAGTCGCAATTAAATCCCCACCCCTTCCGTATATTGAACGTTGTGATGACCCACAAAATTGTATTGCAGGTGGCTGACCTGCAGTGGAGTAATCGCCAACCTAGAGGAGACCTTGCGTATGTGGGATTAATACTACCACAGTCAACTTAGGTTTCCAACCTGAAATGGAAAAAGGAGAATAGAAATATTAATAAAAATGTTACACACTGAAAATGCAACGATACTTACTCTACCATGCGTTGGTGTACTAGGGCCCATAAGGACACTAGTACACATTTGCCAAGGAAGATTTAATAAAGTTTAGAAGGTTATTTTTAATGTATTTAAGCTGAAAATGAAAGGAAAATAAAAAGAATTAGCAAAAATGTTTTTACCTTACCGATTTTGTTGAAATGTATGAAAGTCAAACCGGATAAGTAGAAACGTTTTTAGCAAGTTTACATAGTGTAAACAGTGGTAAAACGTCTGTAAAGTAATTTTGTCGTTATTTTAAAGTTTTTGAATTTGAAATTGAGAATAGTACAATAGGTTTTTGTCTACGATCATAGAAAATGAATCAATTGCATTAGAGCGAAGTTAGAAGAGGATAGGATTAATTATGAGAATGTGTTAGCATACAGAAAGAGAGAAAAATATTGTTTGTAATACATGTACAAAAGTTTATATATTTATTTTGTTTTTTTTTTTTTTGATGGAACATATAGTTCGAGCTGGGTTCAGCCATCTTTTTGCAATCATTGCTGCGAAAAGCGCGAACGTATGCAGTCAATATTAAAAGAATAAGCTGTAGAACTTTTGTCGGTGAAAAAAAAATTTTTTTTTAACCTAAATTTTTTTGTGAAAAAGGAAAATAAATTACACCAAGTAGATGGAAAGAGATATTTAAATTTTTTTAAAGAATTTCATCAAAAAGTGATTTTAGTGCAGTGATAAAGGCGCATAAAGAATGTAATCCTTAAATGAAAAAAAAAAATGCAATTTTGTAAAATTTAGATTTTTTTTTATAAATTTTCATAGAATTGAAATATAATTACCGGAGAATTAAAGTTAAATCCAGACAGAATACAACCTGCTATACCTGAGTATAATAAGGAGAATTTTTATTATAGAAAGGGAAAAAATTGAGTTTTTTTTTGAAAATTGTATTAGTTGGGAACTGGCCTCCACCTGGAACAGGGCCAGGCGTATAATAACACCTTAAGTGGAGACCAGACTCCTCTAGGATGTCCCGTAAGTTCTCTTATAGAATTACGTAATTGGACAAAAATTTATATGAAGAACAATCGCCAAAAGTATAAGGTAACCCTAAATAAGATAATTTTATAATTCCTGGTGTAATAGAAATTTCTACATAATTATCTGAGTGCCATAAAACATACGTAAGATCAAGATTGTTAGCTCATCAAAAATCAAGACAAAAGAGGAATTTTTTAAGTCAAATTTTGTTTTTGTATCAGCAATTTTAAACATTTTAATTATTGTAAGTTTATGATTTAATATTCAGCTACTGACATCAAATAGTGTAGTAAGAATTTTGAGAGGAAAAAGTTAGTATTTTAATAGGGTTATATGTTGAAAAATTCTGCTTAGGAGTATATGGTTGTGTTTTTTTTTTGTTCTTTTTATGCAAAATTTATAAAATTTTTAAGTTTGGACCGCAATATTTAGCAAAAGAGGTTTTAGGGATTATATTTTTATGGTATTCTAGCATCCGGATACCGGAAATTTGAGGTTAGAAAAATTTTAGTAATCATACACCACTAATTAGAGGGAAAGTGTTGCCAACCATTTACTAAACCCAATAGAGTCAATAGCAACATCGCATAGTAGCGCCATTTAAGTTTTTTCGTTGCAAAAATCATAACTTTCGAACCAAATGAGATTAGATAATCGATCAACCTATGAAATGAGTGTTTGAAAAGTGTTCTACGCCTCTTAGGTGCCTACTTATAGGTTAGCAAAGTTGATATTTGTAAAAAATCATTTTCATGGGTAGTAAAATAAAATATTTTTTATTTTTTTAATTTTTTTTATTTTTTTTTTGTCTCTTTTAAAGGCTTTTATGATTTAAAACCAGAAAAAAATTTAATTTTTTTTTATTTATTTTTCAATTTTTTCTAAAATATTGCTCACAGTCCGTAAATTAAGGTATATTTAAAAGACTTATCATTTCTGAACTATAATTATTTTCTAACTCTTTTCGTGACTTTATATGCCGCAGTGATGAAATAAGTGGATCGGAAGATGCTGCTAACATGTTGAAGAGATCCTCATTTTGTCTTACCCTTGATGATTTGAAAGTGTTCAGCAGTCTATATTTTTTATAAAATTTGTTTAGGGACTCCTGTGCTTCTTCAGAAAGCTCTCCAATTGGCAAAGGCTGATATTCAAATATATCTTTTCCATGTGACAATATTTAATGAACTGTCGGGGTCAACTTTTTCTGTGGATATAAGTTTGCTAACAGAGATGCAGTTTTCGAGGCATATTCTCCATACTTTTCAGAATCAACTTTTTCCTTGAAGTTTAAAATATTCAAGATCGTTCCCAATCTCTTAATGATTGCATTGTCTATTCCAGTGATTCGAGTTACAGCCTCATCATTTTCAAAAAATCTTCTCGAAGTGTTTCCATCGTTTGAGTTTCCGTATCCGTGCTTGGGGTAGTCTACTTTTAGTCCAACTTGTTTGAAAAACTCATCCTGTATTCGATTCTTTGTGATCTTTTCCTTATCTCTGTTTGATGTATTTTCATAAAATTTTCCCCCTCTTGTGGAAGCGTATACATTAATTTTAAGAAAAACTCCATACAACTTATTCTTGCGTGCAATGGTGAGATTCCATATTCATAATTCTCTTCGTTTGTAGAATCATTTAAATTGCCGAAGTTCTTTTGGGTCTTTTTGCAAATTGGGCATGACAGTGTTGAGGTCGTATTTGTTAGTTCGTTAAAGACGTTTCCATCAACCATGGTCAGGTGAAACTCGTAACTACATTCAATGTATTTTCCTTCACTGATTTCGAACTTTGTGGGTTTATTCTTCTTTATTTGTTCTTGAATATCCTTCTCTGTTTTCCTTATGAGTTCCGGCGATTCCTTTGCAAACTGAAACATTATTGATCGACAATAATGTTCTGATGACGGTCGTTGATTTTTCCAGCGTAGGGAACATCCGATTTTAGCCGCAAAGGAACAACAGATGCCATAAACATATTTCCGTCCGATATTTTAGGGTCATCGGAAGATATATTTTGCTTATAAACGCTTTGTCCTGATGATCCATCGCATCCCCATTTACTGATCAATGTCCTTTTCTCAGAAAGAATTTCTAGCACATTTTCAGGAAGACTCTCCAACACCCATTTTGCTGTATGGTCTATAAGATCCTGCATATTGGCTTTCACAGAGACTTCAGTAAACTCCGTATGCAGTGGTCGTGAATCTACTTTCGCTTGTATCCGGGTAAAATATCAGCTCCATGTTGCCTTAAAGATGCCCGTAGAGTCTCATATTTCTCTTTAGAAAGTTCTAAGTCCATAAACAAAGCCAAAGCTTCTTCGGAACCATAATATTTAAGGTTTACGGTTGGGGGAGTGGGAATGCTTTCCTTAATCCTTTTAAGACGCATTGGGCTTGCTTTTGCAACAGATTTTGTAATGTGAGACCTTACCTTTTCATCAATTTTTGTATATCTTATACACAGCGCTTCCGATAAATGTTCCGTGGTAAGATCATTGGTGGACTTAGCCAGTTTCCTCTTTCTTGTAAAATTTGAACACTCCTCCATGCTTTTTTGGCCTTCCTCTTACACTTCCGGTTGATGTGCTGGGTTCATCTTCTGTCCATGTAAGCCAGTCCTGGTGTTTGGAATTGAATCTCTCAGTTGTACGGTTTGCTTTTATCCATTTTATATTTAGAGTGGCATACATCATGAAAAGATTATTTTTTATATTTTCGCTTCTCTCTATATTGCCGTATAAACTATTAAGTTCTTCGAACGCAGCTTCCACGAAATTTTTTGCTGTGGTTGACTTCTTAAATAGGTCAAATAATTTAGAGTTGTTCAACGCCATGTTTTAAAATTACGTGTCTCACCAACATTCAATCGTAGACTAATCGCGGAGTAATTTAAGTTACACAGTGTTTGTAAAGTTTTAACAAAGCTTTATTTTTTTCCCGACTTCAATGTCAATAATGCAACAGTTTGATTGATAACTTAAGACTGAACGAGATTTTACAAAATTCTTTTTCTTTATGTTAAATAAAATTGAAATCATCAAGAAAAGTAACGGTAAAACTAGATTTGAACAATTGAAAATGTATGATAAAATATAATAAAATGATATAACATAAAATAAAGAGTATTATAAAAGAAATATTTGATAATATAATATAAAACAAAATTAAGATAAATAACAAATTAAAAGTAGGACAATATAAAATATTTTAATCAAATAAAACGGGTATAAAGTATAATTCAAAGAGGAGAAATTATTCTTTTTTCTTAAATCTAGCGAGAAACTACAAATGCTGACAGTTTTCCCGCATTTTAAATGGAAATGTTTAACTTTGCATTATTTTTGTCATCGAAATAACCCCATAAAATTCGAGTGTTTTATTGCTAAACATGGCTTAGAGTTTAAAATTTGTTCATATTAACAATTATGCTAGACTAAAAACTGGACTAAAAAAATTTGTAAAACAATAAATAATATCTTAATTCTGTGTAATTTATATTTATTACATAGAGCGGATTTCACAAACAAAAAACTTAATTTTAAAATTTTTATCAGGAAAAAACAAGTATTTGGTTTAAAATAAAGTAATTTTCTATATTATTTCTTTTTATTTTTATCTATAATTTTTAAAATATTTTTCTTTCAAAAAAAAAAAAAACAAAATAAAATTAATACTTTTCCAAAGTTTTAAAACCATTCCAACAAAAAGAAAAATAAAAAGTTTTTGTACAAAAAAAGAAAGGTTCTTTTTTAAGAAATAAAACTTTTATATAAAGAAAAACAGTGGCAAAAAGAAAAAATGTTTGCTCCACAGGAATTAATTAACCCAAATAATACAAATAGGCCAGGTCCGGGAAAGATCCCTTGGGATTAATTTTTTATGAACACAGGGTAGGGTGTCTTAATTATTTGTTTACCCATATATGTACGTACATACGTGAAAATACAAATTTAAACACTCCGATAACAGAATAAAATATTGCTCCATAATGGAACGATCATCAGTTTCTCCGTATCCAAATTAATTAAGATCCGATATCAAATCCGTGGTACCGCAGTCAGTGTTATATGTACACCTGAAATGCACTTGGAAGTAAATTTTTTTTTTTAAACTGAAAATTTTTTTTAGCTCTTTTTGGATTAATTCTTATTAATAAATTATGTTCTATATAAATTTGCAGTAGTTAAGTATGTACTTCCGGTTATTTTGAAGTAATTTTATGGGTCATAATAAAAAAGTACTAAACTGTCGGAATTTTTAAAGTTTAAAAGTACCCATCGTTTCAACTCAGCTGAAGAGTAGAGAACAGTTAATATAGTGGGGAGTACTCACTTAGTAACTAACACAAATGCAAGTTCAATCTACTGTTGCTGTTACGATTATTTGTGGGGAGTTTTGAAGTCAAGTTAGCTGCTCAAACGATTGTATTCTAGCTAGTTGAATGGATGGTGTTGTTTTAGTTTCTGCGGCTAAACGAAACACTGCGACATTTGCACGAGTCCAGTACCAAGTAGTCGCGTGATGCGGCAAAACGTGTTAGCGGTTAAATTTTGTTTATTTACGTGATCGTTTGTTTATTTGTTTTGATGATTTTTTCATTTGTTGTTATTTCTAGTTTGCAAAAGCTATCTTGTGGGTTTATTTTGTTAAAAATTATTTGCCGGTTGTGCGCGCATGCTCAGCAGTGAGTGACATTAAGTGTGTTTAACTTCTTATTGTATGGGCATATATTTGGATGTATAAAAAATAACACGAGAAAACAAAAGCATGCAAAACGCATGTATTTAAAAGTTGCAAGAGAGACCGTGTAAAACAAAAAAAAAAAAAAATAATAATAAACAAATAATAACTATTATAACATTGATTTGTACATTGAGATGAGTTAAAATGATAGTGTTTTATATGAATGTTGCCAGCCCCCTCCTTACAAGTGTCGAGTGAAAAAAAAGTGTTGCGTGTGTAAATTGTGTGTGAATTCGATTGAAAAAAGAAAAATAAAAAAAATTGCAGAAAAACACATACGAAACATATCCACGTTAATTGGTGATTATCTGTCATACAGTACAAAGAGTGATGTGCATTCATATGAACGTGTAATTGTAAACAAACGACTGCAACAGTTTGTTTTTAACAACAACTGCCTCAGCCCTATGCATGGGATGTAAGGCAAAATTGTTCCACGACGTTATTTCTAAACATTATCATCATCTGAGGGCTTTGTGAGCTGCAATCAAATTGTTTTTACATTGTTTTCCGAAAGATTTGCCCACGCCACAGCAAGTTTTTTTTTTTTTTTTGTTGACGATCGAAACGACTATGCAACAACAGCAACAAAACATCTCCAGCACAACAAAACGTTTGTAGAGGTGTAAATGCTCGTCTAAGGTGTTACCCTGTGCTGTGATGAATGTTTGCACGCCGTCACCATGGCATCACATGTCGCACATTCTGACAACTGACACATCTTGCACAGCATAACGAACACGATCGTTCGCGGGTAAACAAACAGAGAACAAGTGATTTTGCGCGCGCTAGGGTGTGTACTGATTGTAAATGTTCAACTGCGGTGGTGTGTCGCCCAATTAAATTGCCATAAATAACAAACATTGCAAGTTGGCACTATCGGATGTGCGCAGTTTCTAGTTTTGTTACATTATATATGATTGTCACTTTTGGGCATGGCACCCAGAGACAAACTGACTTAGGCTTTTAATACTACAACAGCCTAATAAACTAAATTGCATTGCACCGAACTACATTGCACTCTCACGCATTTCAGTTTTCCAACTAAAAATAATCAACAAACGACCAACTGATCAGCCGGATGTATTGTGTTAGGTTTTCCGCGGGTGGTGTCAATTAGAGACAATTGAAAATCTGATTTGGATTAAGTACGCAGATTTTGTTAATGTTATTTTTAGTTGTGTTTTCCATTGTTCATCATATGTGTAGAAAATGACTTTAAAACTATTATACTGCAAATAGTGAAATACAATAAAAAAAATTAATAGTGTTTAAACAATATCAAATAGTAAAGTGTCCTATGTTAGGTTTTCGTACAAACAATTTTTTTGTGTTTCGCGCATTACAAAACTTTAATAACAATACATAAATAAATTAGGAAGTTTTGCACACAATCCATGCTTCAGTGTTGCATACAGCAAGTAGCGCGTAAGCTTTCTGCTTCATAAATTTTAAGTTTATGGATTTGAAGACGACGCGCTTGCGTTGTGCCACCATCGAAAACCATAAAAAAACAATGCAAAAAACAGCTACAAAAACAAAATAAACTAAAATAAGAATTGTTGTACATGTTGTTACCATTACCCCGTTGTGTTGCCGCCCTAGTTGAACGTCACGCATAGTAAACGCCACCGTGTGTACATATCATTTCTCCGCTTCTTTTGATTATTTTTTATTTATTTTTTTTTTGTAAATGCTGCTCCTCGAGTACACTCGTATAGTATGAAGTTAGATGATTTGTACTTGCACAATTTTTGATTAAATTTTTATTGTATTTTTTCGTGTGCGAATTAAAAAAATAAAAAGTGTGTATAGTTTTTTGTTTAAGATATAACGAAATTTGTTTTGGTGAATTATAATAAAAGAAATCATAAACAAAAAGCTTACTCAAAATATACAGCAACTGTTGTATTTAACGATTTTTAAAGTTGCAACATAAGTGATAGTTAAACAATAGTTACAACTTATAGAAGAAATTAAAAGAAAAAGAAAAAAAAACTACATCAACTAAACAATTTTAACTAACAACATCAACAATAAGGAAAGTGCTCAACAGTTGTCATAGCATTTTAAGCAACATTAATTTCGTATTATTGTTATTGTTTCTCTGCTGCTGTTTGTTGCATGCATTACATCAGTATTTGCCAAATAGCATTCACTGAAGAATTGCCAACATTTGTAACAATAAGAGCAGCCGCATTATTGTCGCTTTTTTGTTTTTTTTTTTCATTTACAAATACAAACTGCAACAATAACAACTGCAACAACAACGAACAAATAATCTTCAATTGTCTTCATCAAAAAAAAAAAAATAAAAATCGGTGCAATAGTATAAAATCGGCAACAGGCGGCAGCAATCATTATTTTGTAAGCTGTTTTACAATTTAATGGTTTTCATGGTAAGTTTTAAGTAAAAAAAAAAATAACAAAAAACCTTACACTATATACCATATGGTGACATACATTTAAGGAAATAAAAAACAAATATGTTCACTATTTATTGTATTTATAAACTTTTCTCTAGCATTAAATAGTTAATTTTTTAAGCTATATAAAGCAGGCCCTTTATAATATAATATAAAAAACCTTAGTTACTTTTTAAAAGGGTCTACTTAATCTCAAAAGTTTAAAAACAAAAAATGTTCGATGTAACGAACATTTGTTGGCACAACTGCATTTTAGTTGGAATGACATCGAACAAGTCTACCTTGAATTATTCGGACTTGTTGGGAATCTTGTAATGGAATTAAAAGATCCGTACACTAAAAAGTCAGTGAACTTAAAAGATTTGCTTGAATTTATCTAATTTTTTGTTGATATTAACAAGTTCTCAGCAAGGAGTCTCCCAGAAAATGGTGCTGATTTTAATGACTTTTTTTTAGTGTAGGGAATTTATGCAATATTAAAAGTCCGTGTCAATTACACGGTTCTACGGTTCTCCCAGAAAATGGTGCTGATTTTAATGACTTTTTTTTAGTGTAGGGAATTTTTACAATATTAAAAGTCCGTGTCAATTACACGGTTCTACCAAAAAAAATTGCAATCCCTTTTCAAATGACCTAAAGTAGGTTGTAAGTCTAGCTGAGTGTATTACAAAACTGGTTTGGGAAGTTTCCATATACACTCAAAGTTTAGAGAAAACGGTAAACGGTATTTTTGGCGATACGAGCGCAAACACGTATACTTAATAATTTTTCAACCGATTTTAAATTGTTAAAAAATATTTTAATGAAAATTATCTGGTCTTTTTAAATATATATCGGCAATTCCATCGAAGACCAATTTCAACAAAATTTTGCAATCTGAAACTCTATTGCGGTATTTAGTTTTTTTGAAATATGCAGAAAGTGTGTAAGTTGAATGTTTGTTTTCTTTAATATACATCGGATCATCACCATTTAAATTGCAATTTCTGCGAAATAAAGAAACGCATTTTATATGAAATTTGTTTTTAAAATGCATTTTTCACAAATTTGGCCACTCTAGATTTGAAAAAAGATGCATATTTGCAAATATGGGATTTTTACTAAAAAAAACACTTGTTTCCTTTGGGTCGGAGATGCGACTTATCAATTCTGATAGATTTAGTTTGTATGTAGATCACGAATATAAACTCTACTTTTCAAAATATTTGCGAAAGTATAATCTTTGAGATTTAAGAACTATATCAATATTATTATGATTGGGTGAAGGATATAGGATATCCTTGCAGTAAAATTGAAAACTTCCATTATTTTTCTATTTTGTGAGTATTATAAATCCGCTTAATCGAATTTGCAAAATTTTAGCACACATTTTCAGAAAATTCAATCTGAAGTACAATTTGTATAACTTTTTTTTTTATTTATTTGGTATGAATTTACTATGGAGAAATTATAAAAAGTACATTTTTGAACCGGCATCATTTACAATCGGTATTTTCTTTGAAAAACGCACCTTAATTAAATAAAACTTTGCTGGTATTTATTAGAAAACATGTGTAAAACATCCGTAAATGTTTTTATCTGAATTTTATTAATTGGGATTTTTCACAGCCCCCAAATTTTTTTAGGCATAAAAATATACATATAAAATTTTTACTTGAGCCAGAGTAAAAACTATTTTTTTTTTTATATAAATAAAACATTTTTGATCTTCAAAGTTTAGTAACGTCATAATGAGTGGAAAAGACACTAACCACATGTTTGATTACTAAGAAGACAAGAATGGAGCAAAATTTGATAATTAATAGGCTCTTTTGTTAACGCTCTGCCAATTATGGAGGCTCCAGCTTTTCTAAAACGTCGGGTTCTGATGAGATCTTTGGCCGGATCGAAATACTAGTATCAACCTAGCTAACATGTTTGATTTGCTTTTTTTTGTTAATATACGGAGGTTGAAACCTCGTTATAAACTTAAAAATGTTGTAGCTTAATCAATTTTTTTCCTTAAACTAAAACAGAAAGTACGAGAGTTTTTTCATAAATTAAGTAACCAATCGAGTAAAAACGTTTACATAGAATTATGCATTATTTTATATAAATATTTCTATTATTGCATCAGGCTGCCTCTTGGAAAAGTACACCCATTACAAACACAATTTCTAAAAAATCATGTTCTGAGGAAGTAAACAACCTCATCAAAGAAAAACGAAAAGCCCGAAAAAAGTGGCAGATACATAGAAGTTCTGGGAACAAAACCAAAGTTAATCAGTTAAGTAATAAACTGAAACGACTCTTAATAGATGCTGATAATAAAAGGTTGGCATATAGATTATGTAACTTAACAGCAACAAAAGAAACTGAGTACTCGTTAATGAAAACAACTAAGGAGTTTTGTAATTTGAAACCGACAGATCCACCAATTAAGAGAGATGATGGCTCTTCGGCCAAAAGTTCTATTGAAAAGGCAAACCTATTCGCTGATCATCTAGAAGAAACATTTAAACCATTTCCCAGATTGACAAATGATGAAAACATAGTTAGACATATCGAAACAGATAGCATAAAAATTTCATCGGTAACACGAAATGAGTTATTAAATGTAATTAAAAACGAAATTAAAAGCTATAAGGCATCTAATAACTGGCTGAATTCTAAAAGAACTACCAAAAAAGGTATTAAAGAATTATTGTACATAATAAATGCATCACTCAGATTGAAGTATGTTCCTAGTCAATGGAAGGAAGCTGAGGTATTAATGATTCCTAAACATGGTAAGCAACCAAACGATAAAAAGTCATATAGGCCAATTTCACTCTAAACACTCAACAGTTGAGCAGGTACATAGAGTGGCTAATATAATAGAAAACGCTTTTAATGAAAAACGGATTTGTTCTGGAATATTCATACATGTTCTCCAAGCCTTTGATAAGGTTTGGCATGATGGTCTTAGCTTTAAGCTACATGGAGATTTACCTCAACAGTACAGCGAATTATTAGATTCTTATATCTCCGGACGTTATTTTCGTGTTAAACATGAAGACGAGTACTCAAACTTATAACAAATTGAAGCTGGTGTACCTCAGGGTAGTGTTCTGGGTCCTACCTTGTACGTCCTGTACACAAGAGATATACCGATTTCACCTGAAACCAAAATTGCAACGTTCGCAGACGTAATATAAACGAGACAACTAAAAAGCTACAGACAGCTACATATAGCAATCTCAATTGCACAAGAAAATGGAGAATAAAAATTAACGAATCAATGTCAACACATATCAATTTCACTTATAAAAATATTACGAACCCGAAACCCATATACATGAACAATAGTATTGTTCCCTACGCGAATGCAGCTAAATACTAAGGCTTCACTCTAGATGTAAAATTGAAGTGGAAGGAGCATATAAAGAAAAAAGTAAACGAACTAAAACTTAATTTGAACAAAATGTACTGGCTATTTAGCGCAAAATCTAAAATAACTTTGAATAATAAACTACTTCTATATCAAAAAATTTTAAAACCAAAGGGGAAATATGGCATGGGGATATTCAGCTAAAACAAATATTAAATTAATTCAAACCTTCCAAAACAAAATCCTGCAAGTGATAACTGATAGTCCATGGTATATTAGAAATAGTGACATTCACAGAGACCTGAATATTGCAACAGTCACTGATGAAATTAAATTTTCTGCGCACAAACATGCTCAACGAATATTACAAACATAGAAATGAAGAACTACGTGAAGTTATCACAAATCCTATGCAGCATAGAAGACTTAAAAGAACTTTGCCCACGGATCTGTAACTGGCGTTTGTTTAGTGATTATAAATATTTTTCAAATTCTTAGTTCTATAAAATTGTGATTTTTTATTGAAATGTATATTACTAGATGAGCCTTAATTGTACTCAGTTGTAATTAATAAATTATGAAAAAAATGCATGTAGCTAGGAATTTGTTTCGGGGTGAGCTTTTTCGATTTTTTATTTTGATTATGTATTTCTTTTTGTAACCCGGGGAAAGTTATAAAAATATGTGCACACTAGGGATACAACTTTATTTTTGCTAAATTTTTACATGTCAGCACGTAATGGGTAATAATGTATTAATAATAGAAATCGCCTTTTCAGGCCATTTTGAAACAAAAACCTTTGCTTAAAAGGCATTTCCTTACAAATGCATTTTTTCAAGTTTTTAACATTGAAGTTTTACTAGTTGACCAATAATACTTTACAACATATGTTAAATAACTTTTTAGTTATTGTGTTCGTTATTTTTGAATTCTAGATCGCGAAACAACTCTTTAATCCGTGAAACACGTCATATTTGAAAACGTTTGTGTCCTTTAAGTTGGATATGCATCGTTATTGCCTAATTACTTTCAATTTTTAGCTAAATATTAATTTTTAGTTTAATTAATGGTCAATCGTTTCGGGCTTATTTAATGGCCAATCGTTTCGGGCTTATCGGCGTAGACTAGCGACTTCACTTATTCCACAGAAAATAGTCCAGCGGCGTTAAATTGCATGATCTTGGAGGGGAATTCACGGGTCCAAAACGTGAAACTATGCTGTTACCAAACGTTTCTTTCTATAAATTAATTGTGGCACGAGCTGTGTGATATGTTGCGCCGTCTTGTTGAATCCACAGCTCCTGCACATCATGGTTGTTTAATTGATGAACGAAAAAAATCAGTAATAATGGCTCTATAGCGGTCACCATTGACTGTAACGTTCTGACCAGCATCGTTTTTAAAGAAGTACGGACCAATAATTCCACTAGCCCATAAAGTCAGTTTTTCTGGATGTAACGGTGTCTCAACATACACTTGAGGATTATCATTACTCCAAATACGCCAGTTTTGTTTATTGACGTATCCATTTAACCAAAAGTGAGCTTCATCGCTAAACAAAATTCGCAAAATTCGAGCGCGATACGTATTTCGAACAGAACCATGATTTACAAAATAAATGTGCACAATTTGGAAGCGTTGTTCAGGGGTCAGTTTATTCATGTTGAAATGCCAAACGAAACATAAATCAATTGACAGCTGACAAACTGGCCGACAGTTCAAAAAGTGTTGCCAACTTAAAGTTCTATACCTGTATAAAAACACCATTTATATAGAAATTTTATAATCTTTAAAATTTTGCCCTAAAATAAAGGATTACAAAAATTTGTATGGCAAAAACATTATTATATAAAATATTAGAGTCAGTAGAGAATTCCATTTCATCGGAATTTTTGACTTTATTTATTTTTTAGTTAATACTGCTAAAACGCGAGCATAATTAAAATTTTTCTAGAAACATGACATTTAAAAGAACATTTACCGAAGGATTTTATAAAAACATTTATATGGGTCGTAATTCTTATTCAATGACCTCTACTAAATGGGTTAAAGTTGAGAATCACAGTCTGCTAAATTAAGTTGACCTAAATTAAAAAAAAAAAATATATTTGAGTTGACAGTTGTAGTTAAATTATCTAAGAACTTAGCTAAATCAACAGAATTTTCAAGTTGAATCAACAGAAATTTTTTGTTAAAAAGGTCTTTCAGGATAGCATATTTTATGATTATAAAATAAAAAATGTTAGAAAATAATACCATCTAAAAGTGGGACTTATAGCAGAGGCACACAAAAATGGTTTGAAAACAATTGTGGTTTAAATTAACTCCCGAAATTTGTAAATTTGAAAATTACAAAATTTTAGGTCGAAGAATTAATTCCAATACGGATGAAATTTGCTCTTGAGGTAACTTTATAACTTTAGCTAAATGACTTATTTAAATGATAACAGCAGGAAAAATTAGCTCAACCAAATTGGAACCCGTTTACCAGACTTTTGTACTAACTTTTTTATGAATGTAGTATAGTATAGAGAATGCAGTATTTCAAAAATAATAATAATGAAACTGGTGACATCATATATATATATATATATGTATGCACAGCGCATAGTCCAGAGACATTTATTCGTTTCCCCCGCATAGTTTAGGGACATTTCCTTACTTTGGGGACTGTCCTCAAAATTTTCGCGCCTTTTCATACATCTAGCGTTTAAGATGAGGACAATTTTTTCTATACACATATATATATATGCACAGCGCATACTTTAGGGACATGGCCAAAATTGTCGCCGGAATATGCGGTGTATAGAAAAAATTGTCCTCATCTTAAACGCTAGATGTATGAAAAGGCGCGAAAATTTTGGGGACAGTCCCCTAAGTAAGGAAATGTCCCTAAACTATGCGGGGGAACGAATAAATGTCTCTGGACTATGCGCTGTGCATACATATATATATATATATATATGTATGCATATATATATATATATGTATGCACAGCGCATAGTCCAGAGACATTTATTCGTTCCCCCCGCATAGTTTAGGGACATTTCCTTACTTTGGGGACTGTCCCCAAAATTTTCGCGCCTTTTCATACATCTAGCGTTTAAGATGAGGACAATTTTTTCTATACACCGCATATTCCGGCGACAATTTTGGGCGTGTCCCTAAAGTATGCGCTGCGCATACATATATATATATATATATATGTATATATGTATGCACAGCGCATAGTCCAGAGACATTTATTCGTTCCCCCGCATAGTTTAGGGACATTTGCTTACTTTGGGGACTGTCCCCAAAATTTTCGCGCCTTTTCATACATCTAGCGTATTAGATGAGGACAATTTTTTCCATACACCGCATATTCCGGCGACAATTTTGGGCGTGTCCCTAAACTATGCGCTGTGCATACATATATATATATATATATATGTATGCACAGCGCATAGTTTAGGGACACGCCCAAATTGTCGCCGAAATATGCGGTGTATAGACAAAATTGTCCTCATCTTATACGCTAGATGTATGAAAAGGCGCGAAAATTTTGGGGACAGTCCCCAAAGTAAGCAAATGTCCCTAAACTATGCGGGGGAATGAATAAATGTCTCTAGAGTATGCGCTGTGCATACATATATATATATATATATATATATATATGTATATATATGTATATATATATATATATATGTATATATATATATATATAATAAAATCCTTCGACAAAAGGCCTTTTAAATGTTTAAATTTTAATTATGGCTGCAATTTAGCAGTATTAACTAAACGAAAAAATAATAAAGACCAACAAATTCCGATAAAATGGGCATATATTTCATAAAAAAAATAATTCTGCCATAAACATTTCTGTTATCCTTTATAATCCAATATTTTAAGGCATAGTTAAAAAAAAATTATAAAATTTTTGGACCTCAATGCAGTATAAATGAATTTTTCACGGAATTAAAATTTTTTAAAATCATTCATTGCTGATTCAACAAATAATTTCATTATTTAAGAAAAAACAATAGATTTTTGCAAAAATAGAATATTCGTTATATTAGTTCAGTGTGTTTTGTCGCCACTAGCTGAGATAGCGAGATTCTTTATTTCCTCAAATATTTAAAACTATCAGCGTTTAAATAAGCCACAGCATGTTATTTGTAATAGTTAGCCTTTTATCGACTGTCATTTACAGAACGAGCCTTAGTTTTTAAAATACACTCAAAAGAAAAAATGTTGGTGTTTTGTACCAATAGTTTGGCCGACACTGTACATATGGGAAACATTATTTAGATTTATTTGCTGTACGAATTAATAACGACCGAGTTGTTTCAATAACATTTGAGAAGGTGTATGTGTGAGTATTGTATTGTATATGTATGAGGTTGTATTGTATTTTCAAAAACCTGGTAATTATTTTACAATGCTCAATCAATGAGCTGAGCTGAGCTGTTTTTTGTAGCGAAGCGAAAAAGATTAGCAAAAATACTAATTTTGATATTTAATTAAATTTAAAAAAGTAATACGAACCGAACGAATTAATTGTGGTTAGGGGAGTAGTATATTAACTCGTTGGTCTTCAAAGAACTCAGTTTAACTGCAAACGGTCTTTATGGATTTGAATGTTTCTTTTTTTTTTTTTTTAGCTGGAGGACGTAAAACTAATTTAATATTTGTGTCAGTGTTTGTTTGGATTTGTTATTTAATGATTGTTCGTCTTCATTTATATGTGGGTGTTGCATGAAAGTGCATAAAAAACCATTTTAACTTTGTAAATTGTTTTCTTATCTCAAGTGGTGATATTGTAAATATTATCTAAATCAGCGGTTCCCATTTATACTAATTCACGGCCACAAAAAAAAGTTATTGTTTCATGTGTTGTATTTTTTTTTGTGGGACTGTCAAAAACACTTCATCTTACCCTCAGTTAAGATGAATTGTTTTTGACAGTTCACATTAGAAAAGTTTGTATTAACAGATGTTACTTTTAAGTTGTTACCAAAACGTTATGACTTCCAAATTAGTTCGTAATAACCGAGGCTTTATCTTAACCGAGTTCGACTTTAACGAGTTTACTGAACGAGACTTCTAAAAATAATCACCAAAAATACAAAAATGAGAGTAATATTTGTATATTTATTTTTAGAACCATTAAAATTATTTTAAAAAAGGTTGATTATTTGAGCCTATACCAGAGACCAACAATAACTATTATTTAAAAAAAAAAATTACAGAAAAAATAGGGAACAAATCTTACTTTTATATAATGCACTGATATAAACAAAGATATTTTATACAGAAATTATGTATTATTGCATAACTCAACTGTGATTTTAGCATTATTAAGTTCCATTTACTGTGATATTTTTTATTTGATTTTTACAATTATTTTTTTTATAAAATTATACATATAAGTGTTTTGTGTCGCTTGATTAAAAAACTGCGATATATATTTTTTAAAATAATGTAAAATTGACAAAGAAGATTATTTATCTAATAAAATATTCTCCCTGAAGATGTTAAAAAAACTCCAACGAAACGTCGGAAAAGGGAAATTAAGTAAATAATCTTTTATTTCCATAAGTACGTGACCTTAAAAGCCTGATTTAGAGAAATTTAGAAAACTAATAGAAAATTTGCAAACATATAATATTTTTTAATTTTTTTTGGTTTTCTCATAAAATTCCATTATATTTTTGATTTGTATTTTAAAATCTATATATATAAAATGGAATGTGTGTTTGTTTATTTGTTTGTTTGTACCATATAGGAGACCAAACCTCTAAACCGATCTTCCTGCAGTTTGCACAGCATTTAACTGGGACTCTGGCATGATTAATAGGGTACTTTTTTCGACCACGCCCACTTTTACGCCCACTTTTTTAAATTATGTAATTGCTCCTATAAAGTTTTTAACAGATTTACTTTAAATTGTATACACATTATACTACATGCGAGGTAGAAATAAACATTTCTTACGCCACGCCCCCTTTCACGCCCCCTTTTCACGCCAAATTTTGGTTGAATGTTTTAAACTTTTTGTTCTCTGTACAAATTTGTTCCTTCCAAAGGATTTTTTTTATTTGGCAGTATATTGCCTCTTAATACTGTTAACGTCGCCATATAACTATGAACCACGCCCACTTCACCGCCCCCTTTTTTTAATTCAGATACTTACTTATACCACTAACAATGTTTGCTATACAAAATACTTTTTTTGTAATATGTATTTACCTAAAGTTTTATACACTTTTTATCTACAGGTAAGGTAGCCATACATTTTTTTATTACCAAATCCCCCTTTTTCGCCCCATTTTACCTAAAATTATAATTAATCTGCTTTCAATCTATCTATATATATAAAATGGAATGTGTGTTTGTTTATTTTTTGTTTGTTTGTTTGTACCTTATAGGAGACCAGAGCTCTGCACCGATCTTCACAGCATTTAACTGGAACTCTGGCATGATTAATAGGCATGATTTCGATCACGCCCACTTTTACGATCACTTTTTTTTAATTATATAATTGCTTCAATATAATTTTTAACAAAATTAATTCAAATTGTATACACATTACATACTCCAGCCAAGGTAGACATAAACGTTTAATACGCCACGCCCCTCTCACGCCCCATATTGGTTAAAAGTTTTAATCTTTTTGTCCTCTGTACAAATGTATTCCTTTCAACGGATTTTTTTTCAAATAATGTATATGGCAATTCATTTCACTAATTAAGAACGGTTATGATTGGCTGTCTTAAGAATAAATACTATTTCACCAAACGGGAGCTATGTTTGCAGCCATTCAAGTTTTAACTTTGATCGCGTCTACTTGACTAATTACAACAACGATTCTGATTGCAGGTTAAAGAAAAATTATTCTATTTTAGCAAGCGGGAGCTTTGCTTGCATGCCTTGCATTTATTTAACTATACAAACACTTTTTATTTCATTTTATAATGATGGGGGGTAGCGAAGCACACCAGGCTCAGCTTTTTATTATAAAAAAAATATATCATTGACACGAAATTTTTACTTAATTTTGTTATCTTATTTTTAATGTATTACACATTTCAATTATCATTTTTTTAATTTTAAAAACGATCATATACAAACTAAGGTCAGCTAACTTATCTCAATGTAGTCAAAGTTTAATGATACCTATAGTAAGGAATGTTAAATTTATATGAAAATATCTGTGGTTAATTAAACTCGGCTATTTTTAGAAAAGTTATTAGCCTTAAATAAAATTTTAGGCAGGGCAACGTCTGCCGGGTCAGCTAATTAATACAAATAAAATTTGAAGGCAAAACAACGTTTGCCGGGTCAGCTAGTAATGTATAAAAGTTGAGTTTTTGAAACAATCAAGTAATAATTTTTTTAAATTGTAAATAAAATCAAAATTAAAACAGACCTGTGTTGTGTTCCATAAGTTGATGAAATATGGGGTATAATTAGCGAATCCGATTTAATAACTAATTGATACTAGTAGGATTCTCGAATTGCTGCATTTGGTTGTTCCCGAGCTTAAGATTGTTATTTATAATCGTTATTCACTAACATTGTTACTATTGAAAAAAATTAAGGTCATGTTTTAAAAATGTTTTTTGTTTGATTTGAAAATATAAATCATAAAGGGTCAGCAAAAAAAAATTTAAATATCTAAAAATGAAATATTCGACAAATAAACAGTTTTCTGAATAAAAGTTGTAACTGTTACGTCCGGACAATACTCTTTTTAAAGAACTGCTTTCAAACTAAAATTTGAGTTAGTAGAAATACAGTTTAAGACTGTGACTGTCCTAACACTATTTTAAAGACTGAAAGTCATAACTTTTTGTACAAAACAAAAAAAATTGAAATTTTGATTGTCATGTCGATTTCAAATTAATTAAATTTTCTGTGACTCTTGCAACAACAAAACAAAGACATGGGGAATACATTCATAACAAGATTCACAGACTTTTACCTTCAAAAAATAATTTAATAGAAAAGTTAGTAAAACGTCTTGTAAACCAGGAATACTATTTTTCAGCAAATTTTTTGCTAAAATTATGTTTTCAGCTAAAATATTAGTTATACTTATTCAGCACTGTTTTGAACTAATGTTTAACTAATTGATGTTGCTAAAAAAAATTGTGCTTACAAGCACATTAATAGTGTGGACGACAACCAGATTGAAAGATATATGCACAATGAAGTAGATGTCGCGTAGATGGATTAAAACAACTAAAATTTTGAGTTGTTACCGGCTTCTGTTACTTAAATAAAAGACTAAATAATATATTTAAATGTAATAAAGATTAAATGTGTAAACTAAATGCTTATAGAGATTAATAATGTCGTATGGTCAAATTGAAAACTAATATACGTTCAGGTAGACAGCATAAAGCAAAAGATAAGGACGCACATCATAGGTAGTTTTTTATGTTTCATTTTTCTTATTGCAAAAAAAAAGATTAGTGTGCCTTCCTAAACTCCTATGTATATTTTTATTGCAGTTTTAAGAAGCCTATTTGGTCATGCATTTAGCGTTTCACGTTATCTCTACTGGTTTCAAAGTTAGCATGAACTTAAATATGTAACCTTTAGTATAAATTATCCTAAAAAACACCTTTGTGTTTTACTACACATAAGTGTTTATGATTTAAATTTGAAAACTATACATTTCCTTTGGTTTTATATCAAAATAATATTGAACGAATTTTCTAAAACAGTTTTCTGAATATTTCAAGACTCAATTGCAAAATAAGTATCCGAATTAGATCACAGTGGTAAAATCCCTTTCTTTATGGGTTCTCTTAATATTTTAATATTGTTTTTAGACACACACACGTACAGTCTTGGAATGAAATTCAGAAATCAAGATTTAAACTTAAAGTTTCATTATTGTTATCATATTGTCATCATATTTATGATGCTTCTTCTTTTCGAGTTAGATATATAATGGCGTTATCCGCTTTTTAAAAAATTTCTTTGCAACTGCTAGTTTAAGTATGCAAGTGCGTGCATTATAATCCAATAGATCAGTCTAAAATATACCTCTTAGTTAATAACTTAGTAATATTTCTTTAAAAACTATTTTAAGAACAAAAACACCTATGTGTATTATATTTGTTTTATTTTTTTAAAAAATGTCCGAAAAAAATTAACCCATGTGTAGTTTTTTGTTTAATTCTTTTACCACTCCAAGACGCTAAAGGATTATAGACTTTTTTCAATGCATAATGTTAATAGAAGGGCTAAAGAAATATACAAAAGTCTTAAAACAAAATAATGTAACGAATAGACAAAAAAAAACGTTTTTTTTTGCTTTCACGGACACTAGCTCAAAAACACATAGCTGTTCCGGTCAGAACACATACGATATGTCATATTTTGTTATTTTTTCGCTTCGCTTATTGAATTATCTACGGCATTTGTCTTCCTTTCAAAGGCATCATTTAGACAACCATTAATGTAAGTAGTAGAAAAATAATTTTGTTTTTATTATATATAATTATTTTATTTTATTAATAATTATTTTTTTTAGATATTTCCTTAATTTATGTCGTCAATGAGGGAGTATGAAAATTTTTATATTTTCTAACGTATTGGAAATTATTTTAAAAGAATCACAAGAATATGTTTATGGTTTTTTAGCAAATAAATAAACTAAAGTATAATTTTGATACAAATTTTTAGTTTTTTTCAGTCTATTAATATTCCTCAAATATTTTGTTAACTTTTAGCAAGGCATTTTTGATTTTAAATCCACTAAGATTAAGCAAAACTTTTGCTGAATCTACTAATCTAAAGATTTTGCTGACATGAGCAATTTTTTTGCAATCCCCTACTGACTAAAATTTTGCTGACTCAGAAAAAATTTTTGCTGACTTTACTAACTTTTTTGTTGTGTATAAATAGGCTTTAAAAATATACGACAATCAGTGAGAGGTACATTAAAATTTGGTGTACAAGTATGAAAAGGACATAATGTAAGTAACAGGCGAGAGATTTATCTAACTAAAGGAGTCAAAAAAAAGTTCAATTATGTAATAAATTTTTTTTAATAATTTGAAATATTATTATTTTCAAACATAAATTTTGTCGGAACTCTTCGCGGACCCTATTTGTGAATCGCTGATCTAAGCCAACAAACCACACACAATCAAATTGTATCCAGAAACCTAATTTAAATGCTACTCCATGCGTGTTCGTGAGTATGAAAAACAAGTGTATAAATGTACCTGCGCATTAGGGCGACAATCGTTTGTTTGGAAAAAATAATTTATTCAAATTTTGAGGGGTGCTGTTAGGATTATTGTAACACTCGGTCTAAAACTTCAGTGCTCAAATTTTCTGCCAAATCGGACAATGCTTTCGGGACGCGCATCAAGGTATAAGGTCAGATGTATGCATATTTTACTATTTATATAAAATAAATTTGCGAAACTCGTTAACTTTCTACATTATTTTACGGAAATATGTAAATTTATTTATTCTTATAAAAACCACAGTAAAGCATTTTTTTTAATTAACGCTAGTAACTCCTTTGGGTCAAAGTGTCGCACAAAGTATATTATCGCTAAATTATTTAATATTCTTCATTATTTGGTGGAAATTAATAGATATTTTTATTTAAATATATGAATTGCAATACTGAAAAAAATTTAATTAACCCTATTACATATTTTGGGTCAAAGTGACCCTCACAAACTTGGTATGCAAAATTTAAAATTTTTTTTATTTAAAAAATATTAAACTATTCAAGTTAAATAAAGTTCCATAAAATAATTTGTAGACCGAAATCTTTTTGTAGGGATTGTAAATTAGCATTTTCCGAATTCTGCTCTCTATAGCTTTGTGCCACCTAGGGTTGCCATTCGTACTGTTTTAAACAGTACATGTACTGTTTTTTGAAAAATGTACTGTTTTATTCACAACACCTAAAACAGTACGCAAAAGTACTGTTTTTTTGGATTTGTACTGTTTTTGTACTGTTTTTTTTTTTGTATATTTTACATATTTTTATATAAACAAGTTTTTTTGCGTGTACAAAGAATATATATTTGTCTAACCATGTTTTTTTCGTGTGTACAATAGTTTTTTATATAAATTTTTTGAATCTCCCTGTATTAATTTCACTTCGTTTCTTTGTACATATATAAGCTTGGTTTGTTTACTTTTAAAGCAATGGATGTTTGTAAACACAATTTTTTTTGATGAGACTGCCCAATGCAAAAAGTAATGGCGTCCAAACTAATAATTTTAGCCAATTTGACAAAATTTAGTCAATTTGATGAAATTTAGTCAATTTTACTTCTTTAGAGGATGTAAACTTGCCGAAATTTTGTTGATTTGAATAAAATTTGTTAAAACTTAAAAAAAATTGACAAAATTTCGTTAAAGATCTACAAAAATTTTTTTGTTGATTTTACCTACGCTATTTGGTTCGGTGTATAAACTTATTTTAAGTAAATATATGATGTATTGCAGTAAAAGTTATGTAACAATAAATACAAAAATGTACTGTTTTTTTTTGAAAGTACTGTTTTTTTTTCATCAATGTACTTTTTTTCACTTTTCAAATATGGCAACCCTAGTGCCACCTGTATAATATAAAAAAAAGAAACGATAACAAACAGAAACCTACCACACATACAGAAAAATCTAAAATTGAGTTTCAAATAATATATTTGTTGACTCAATTAAAAGTTTAATTGAATTCGGCCGTATTAAATAAATTGTTTTATTAACTAAAATAATGTGTAACTTTTAATTGGTTTTACTTCCAATTAGCATATTAATCAGATCTGTTAAAAATGTAATTGAATGTTGTTTTTAATTTCAAACAAATTTTTTATAGATAGTATTTAAACTTTAATTAAAATTTGGAAAAAATGTCAAAAATCCTCAAAAACAAAAAATTCTAAATTTTTCAAAAATTACTTAGAATTGGAAAAAATTTCGAAGCCCGTTAATATTGGAAAAAAAAAATTAAAAAACCCCAAATTTATTGTAATTCCTAAAATTTTTAAAAATTTATAACTTGGAAAACCCCAAATATTGTCAAAATCGCTAATATTTTAAAAAAATTCCCGAAAATTAAAAAAAGAACAAAACTAAAATTGAAACATTTTTAACTTTTGGCATTTTTATAATTGTAGCTATTTTTGAATTTAAAATGTTTTAATTGCCGTATTTTCCTTTAATTGATTGATTTTTATACCCTCCATCCCATAGTGCAGGAGGGTATATTCACTTTGTCAAATGTTTGTAATTCTTTTAAAAAAATTCTGGGACCCCATAAACTATATATATTCTTGATCAGCATGGATAGAGAAGTCGATATAGCCATGTCCGTCTGTCCGTCTGTCCGTCTGTCCGTCCGTCTGTCTGTGGAAACACAAAATACTCCTCCAATACAGAAGAGGTACTGCTAATTTTCAGTCAAATTGTTTGTTGATATCATGAGCAGTTTTCTAGTGAAAATGATCAAAATCGGTTAACGCGTTCAAAAGTTATGAGTGAAAATGTGGGAAGACCTCTAAAATTTTTTTTTTTTTTATTTCATCATACATACATACATACGTACATTCAATGCTTATACACAAGAATATACGCAAGCAGGGATGGCTGTCAATATCGCTGAATTACCGTCCCCGATTCTAACACCTTTCAACTGACTATCGTTATCGCTTAAATACCGTTACCGATATTCTTGAAATACCGTTATCCGTAAAATACCGTTACCTTAAAATACCGTTACCGAAATAATCTAACAAGATCTGAACAAAAAAACTTCTGTAAATAGATATATTTTCCCAAAGTGTGATCATAAACTAGACAGTCATTTAAACTCGGGCGTAATGCGGTTAAAAATTGTGGTGTGCATTAACATTACCTGAATAATTAAAATAACGTTATCCTTAAAATGCCGTTAGCAAAATAATTGAAAAATCTTTTTCCCTAAAATAAAGTTACCGAAATATCTAAAATATCGTTACCGCTAAAATACCGTTAGCGAAATAAATAAAATACCGTTAACGCTAAAATCCCGTTACCGAAATAACTGAAGTATAGTTTCCCCTAAAATACCGTTACCGAAATAAAAGAAAATAGCGTTACTACGACCAATAACCACATAGAATCGGTTACCATCCACGGTCATGATCAACACTTAAAAACAAAAAAAAACCACAAAATATTGTTGTTGTTTTTTTGTTTTGTTTTGTAATACAGTATGTATGTACGGCCCTATGCTCCTTATAGGAACGACGGGAATATATATATATATGTATGTACGTATGAATTAGTAGCAATCGCATGCAGAGTTGCCAGGTTTGACGATTTGTCGTCATTTTGATGATATTTAATACCCAAAATAACTAAATGACTATTTGACGACTTTTGCTTCCAAAATGACGATTTTTTGACAATAATTTAATATGTCAGCAAGATCTACTTATTTATCATTCTCATAAAATCGCCGGCTCGATTATTAAATTTATATTATTTCGTTAAAAATTGAAAGCAAAAACATTGTTTTTTGATCGATAGCTAGCTTTTATATGCTAATATGATGTGAAATACAATTTTGCAAAAATGCAAATCCTAGAATTGAATAAAACTTAATCCAAACCGCATTTATTTTTTTATAAATTCATTACGGGTTTAGCTTAATTTAGTTTCTGTGTTTATATGTTTAGAACATTTCTTTAAATTTTTATAAAATTTAATTGGAGTTAGATTTAAATAAAAATAAAAAAATTTTCATGTTAAAACACAAGGCATGGACTTTTTTGCGAAACAAACAGATCTCTAGCCCGAATATATTTCATGTTGAAAGATGATATATATACAACTTTAAATGAAACAAAATAAATCCAAAAATAAATCCGGTGCTTAACAAACAGGCCTAATAATATAAATAAAGTGCCAACATTTAATAATTAAAAATATAACATTAAGTTTGTTCGATAACACAAAAGTTTGTACAAGTTTTTACTGGAAGGTGTTCGTTTCGACAAATACGCAGTAAAAACTGGTAAAAAAGAGAGAGTAAAGTGACAGTTTGATGCCAAAGTACTTACAAGTTTTTACTGGATACATTTTTGCCAGAAAGAATTTGTAAAATTAAAAAAACATATGACTAAAAAATAAAAAAATATGCTTGTATATTTAGTAAACAAAAACAAAAATTAAATTTTAATTGTTTATGGATTGAAAGTGAAAATTATTAAATAACTAACTATGGAAGAAGTTAAAAAACATTTAAATTATTTTTGGTCGATAATTTCAATTAACTTTTTCCTTTTCCATAATGACCAGTTGATTTTTTTTTAATATTTAAAACAAGCTATTTTATCTAATTTAATAATTCCTACAAATTTTCTGTTCGTTTACTTTTTTGTAAATTTGTCTTTCTATTTGTAATTTTGTTACTGAGTAGTTTTTACTGAACTTTACAGGAAAAGTAATCGAACAGACTTATTGTTAAAGAATTTCCAAATTTTGTAAAAGAATTTAATATTTAAAAAGTTGTGCCACTGAAATGTTGTTCACAGAATTATGTAGATATAAGTGTTTAACAGTTCAAGTGGTAAAATTAGTTTGATTTAAAGTTGTATTTATTTGATCTTTCAACATTATATTTTTGTTATTTTATTAATTAATAATCATATAATTACAAGTTATATACTATTACCCTAACCGAGCACTAGGTACTATGGCCTTCGGCGCGTTGTAGCGAAAACAGATCAGTGCCTCTGGTGGGAATCGAACCCACGACCCCCGCACTGATAAGCCAGCACGCTACCAACTAGCCTACTGGGGCACACTGTTTCAACATTTTATAAATATGAATATCGTTGTAAAATATAATGATTTTCGAAGTTTAAACCAAAGAGAAGTGTCAAAAATCGTGTTATATTACAACGATAACACGTTAACATTTGAAATGTGAATAACATTATTGTATTTTATTTTTTATTAAAACTTTATCCCTCTTCTAACAAATATATTTTATTTTGACGATTTTTCAAAATATGATGACGATTTTGACGATTTTTTCTAGAAAGTTTGTCGTTTTTATGCTTTGCAAACCTGGCAACACTGGTTATAAGTGCAAATGCGAGAAGCCCTCGAAAAATTGTTAAGCTAATTTATAAAGTATGCTTTTGTTTTCCATATACCAGGCTTGCCATATACCTTTTTTTGTTAACCCCAACAAATCAAAAAATCACCAATAAGAAAAAGGTAGAACAAAATAGTTTAGTTAAAATTCTTTATTTATTTGACTGCATTAACCGGAGTTGCCAGACACATTAATCGTTATCAGATCAAAAAAATATCCAGGAACAAAATCCCCGAATCCAACAATGTAAATTCATAACTTTTTTTCGTACACTATTTTTACTTATTTTCATTCTCAACCTTTAATAAATTTGCAAGGAAACTCTTACATTCTAATTACATTTATTAAAAACCCCATTCAATTTAAAGGACATTCACTTTCAGAACTTTTTTATTTAAGACATATAAGGTGCATACTTCATCTTAAAATCTTTTGATTATATGCATTTGTTTTCCTGAAAAGCCCTAATTTTTATTTGATACATACAAAAATAATCTAAATTAAAGTATTGATGTGTAAAAACCAATCGAATTTTGGGAAAATTTCTTAGGGTTCTTATTCTAGGAGTCGTAAACGAGAATTGCACAAGCAACTGAGCTGAAAAACAATAATTTGAAATACCAGTTTCTTTAATTTTTTGTATCTCGAAAACACTCGAAAGATTTTCTTTTATAATTTTTGACAAACTTAGTTTCATCACACTTTCCGTTTTACTTATGTGATGTATAGTATAAACACATGTGTTGTAATGTAAACTGGCATTTCATAATTATTTCATTATGTATGTCTCCGCAAGTGTATTTTTGTTCCCTTAAATTTATCTAAAATTCTGATTATTCGAAACTGTTTTTATGCGTTTGTATTCATTGCATCTCTTCTAACGATCCAAAAATATATTTTAGTAACTTTCTTTCATTATTATATAGGCAAAGAGACAAACAACAGGCGAATTTTACAACAGTTTTTTTAACATCATAAGGAACTATACAAATATATATATTTTTCACTACACGTTCTTCTTTAGGTAATCAGAATAACCTTTGAATACCCACTGTTATAAGCATGCAGAATTTCAGATTCATTTTAGTAAACTTTAATTAAACATTTTTTCTTTTGTAACATCCCAAATACATTAATCAATCAGTCATATTTTGTTTTACTTATAAAAACAACATTATTTTTGTTATTTTTACAAAGAATATAGATATTAAAATTGTTTGGACTTTCCCTGGTTTATGAAAACACCGAGATGGAGGGTATCCAAAAATTCGTCACAGCCGAATTTAATCTTTTTTAATACCAAATTCGGCACATCGGACTTTAATGCTTCCACTTGTTTTTATTAAGTTTCTTTAGTTTTGGCGATTTTTGAGAGATTTTTTCAACTGAGGCGATTTTATCAAAAATTATTTAATTTATGTATTTAAAATACACAAATAGTTCTTAATACATATATTTTTTATATTTTCATAAATTTTGTTAGAATATTGTTCTACCTCTATTATATTTCAAATATTTTTTTTTTTCAAATATTATCGATTTTTTCAATTTAATCTATTTTTTGTTATCATTATTGACGATTTTTTTTAATTTTGGTAATTTTTTGTACATTTTCACATTTTTTTACTCTGTTCTCATTATGGGCTTTAAAACTGGAAATGCTGTGTGCGGCAAAAGGTAGATACTTTCTTTAAATGTTGTTTCGGTTTCTCATCTTTTGCTATTTTGCCACGCTATTCTTCAATTTAATGGCACTTTGCTTTTTTTTTCAATATAAATTTTCTAGTCACACGTTTTTTGTGACTTACCGAATAATTGCACTCATTTTTTTTTTTTTTAATTTGTATGAGTAATTTAATTCCAAAAGTAAAAATATTTAGACCCACCAACAATTTGTTCTCTTTTAATTTGGCATTTTCATCGATGAATTTAACATTGGCTTGTCATAGGAGAGAATAATTCTTTGGAAGTTAATTCATCGATGAAAATGGTGGATTAGAATCAGTCCTTGGCAGAACAGATTTTGCTGGGGAATTTGTAGGTCATTCTGACCTAAAATATGTTACAGGATTAATACACAAATTGTTTTTGTAATTCATAAATCCAAATAAAGGTATCTTTCAATTTCCACCAAACAATGAAGAATATTAAACACTGTACCGACTATATAGTTGGTGGGTCACTTTGACCCCAAGAAGGTACTAGGGTTAATTCACAAAAAATAATTGTTTTCTGTTCTTTTCATAAAAATAAATATATCTACATATTTTCGTAAAATAATTTAAAAAGTAAAATTTGCAAAAAACTGATCTTGAAATCATTCTCCGATTTGGCTTAAATTTTCAGCACTGACGGTTTAGTATCACAATACTCCAACCCTCACACCTTGAAATTCAAAAAATAATCGGCTGTCACCCTACTGCGCACAGGTTGCAGATAGGACATATAAAAACATACATATGACATTAAAATAAATGTTAAATTGTCATTTAAGCAAATTGCTAATATTGTTTATACGACGGACATGTTCATTTCCACATGAGCAGATACATTTGTAAAGTGACCAACGCTAAGAATTTGGAAAACCTAAAATTGTGCGTACGTATTACCAACACGTATTACAGACATTGGTTAGAATAATGGCAATGAAATGACACCAATGTCAAAAAGAAAAGAAAATTAACTAGTCCCAAGTCTGCTTAACGCTCCACAGTGGAGTGAATCAAAAAAAAAAGTGGTAATAAATATAGAACTTCTAACTACTAGACCGATTAAGACCAACTGTATATGTGATCGTTAAGGAGGAGTATAGCTTTCAGAAAATTAATTTTGAAGTCACCCTGTGTTAACACAGGGTGAGTACTAAGGTGCCAAAGTAGACCACCTCGAGTACAAAAAACATTTAAAATGCTGTAACTTCTACAATTATGAACCGATTTCGATGATTTTAGACTTTTTTGAATCCGCTTGATGAGATTAATAAAAAACATGCTTACGGTAATATGTTACCTCTTAAAGTTTAAAAGTTGTGTGAACATTAAAATTTTAAGTTTTTGACAAGTTTTTTTTAGGTTTTAAGTTAATAACTCCTTTATAATAAGTGGTAAGACATTAAAAAAAATTCGTGTATTGCCACTTTTATCATTAATGGTGTGCTTAAAGTTTCATTTAATTATCTGTAACCGTTAAGTAAAGAAAAATCTGCAAAGTCAGTTTTTTGAAATAGGTCAAAAAAATTGTAAAATTTTTGAGAAAAAGTAGCTTCACTCATACGTTTTTTTATAATCTAATAGAAGAAAAGTAAAATTTTTTTTAAATATTCGAAAAGAACAGGCTTTGAGAATAGTTTTAAATGAAAGTATTATTAATTTTGGACATGCACCCTACACCCAGCATTGATCGAAAATAACCAATTTTCAAGCAAAATTTCAAGTATACACACGTGGGCAAAAAATGGCTTCCCATTTCTTAACTTATTAAAACGCAATATTATAGACTAATAAAATGTTAATTATTCTTTATTAAGTTTGCCGCCGGGAAATGAATAGTGGGGTCCTGGGAGGAGTTTTTTTAAAAAAAGTCAAATTTTGAAATTAGATTTTTTCGCTTTTAAAAAAATCATATTTAGATCCAATTTTTTACTTTCATTTATTTTTTATTAATTAAGGACAATATAATCTTTAATTCATATTAAAATTGTTTACATAGCATAAACACCTATTTAGATATTATTTATCAAAGTTAAGTTGTTATAATACAAAAAACAGTATTATATATATTTTTGGTTTTTTTACTTATTTCTTCTAGAAATTTTTTAAAATTCACAATAAATTATTTTATTTTTTAAGCAGAGGTTTTCACCTGTTCAACGATGTATAACATGTCTGGTGAATACGTTTACAAACGTCTGAAAACTTTTTTAAAATGTGTCAACTCGACCAAAAATTTTATTTATATGAAAACTCCTTTGTATGAAAATCATGGTAAATAGTGTATGAGTAATTAACAGGGCAGCAACATTCATGCACTAAAAAATCGAAAATATCCGCTTAAAATATGCAGTAAAAAGCTCAAAATATGCGCTTAAAATATGCAGTAAAAATCTCAAAATATGCGCTTAAAATATGAATTAAAAAGCTCAAAATATGCGCTTAAAACATGCACTTAAATCGAAATATGCACCAAAAACCCAAAAATATGCACTTAAAATCCTAAAATATGCACTTAACTTTTTTGACCGTCCTATAGCTTTTGTCTCACAAAGCGGATTCAAGACAGTCTAAAATCATCGAAATCGGTTCATAATTGTAGAAGTTACAGCATTTTAAAAGTTTTTTGTACTCGAGGTGGTCTACTTTGGCACCTTAGTACTCACCCTGTGTTAACACAGGGTGACTTCAAAATTAATTTTCTGAAAGCTATACTCCTCCTTAACGATTACATATACATTTGGTCTTAATCTTTCCAGTAGTTAAGAAGTTCTATATTTATTACCACTTTTTTTTTATTCACTCCACTGTGCGCTCGTGTCACCCAACATTATACTACGTTTCCACTGAGCGTGTTTTGGACGTGTTTTGTAATAAAACATGTTTTTAACATGTTTACATTAACATGTTTTTACAAGACATTTTTGCAAAAAGTTTGGTATTGAAAATGTGCATAACCGGTCCAGCAGTTCAAAAGTCAAGAGTGAAAATGTGCAGGAACCTCTAAATTTTTAATACAAATTCTATACAAAATGTATATCTAGTACAATTTCATAGCAGTGTCTGGTGTATAAGATAAGCATAATTGAAATTCACCTCAAATGTTTTTTTACCACAAAAAATTTTCACCACTAATTTTGTTTTCGCCGCAAAAATAGTTTTTCACCTAAAAAATGTTTTTTTAGCACAACATTTATTTTTTACATCCAAAAATTTGTTCACCACAAATTTTTTCATCTCTAAAAATGACTTTAAACTTTTTGTGCCATTATGAACATAAATATAGTATGCCAAAAGAAATTTAAAACAAGTACGTGCATTAAATTTGTTTATTTGGTACAACCCACAGTGTTGATGATACAAATAAAACAAAAAAATATGAAAAAAGGATTTTAGAGGTGAAAAAAATTTTGGTGTGGTGGAAACCCTTTTTGGAGGTGAAAATCTGTTTTAGTGGTGAGAAAAATTTGAGATGAGTTTCAAATATTATTCACCTCTTGGCGCCTGGTGGAAAAATGTTACGTTATATTACTAAGATACACTTTTGTATGGAAAATTTAGACGTTCCTGCACATTTTCACTCAGACTGCTGTATAAAAAACTTTTGTTTAGCTGTTGTATTATTTTATTTGAGTAAAAAAATAAGAAATAATGATAAAATAATTAAAAATAATTATTATGATCGTGACACATCAAATCTTATATATTTTTTTACACGAACTTTACGAATATGAAATCCAAATTTCATCGGAGTCGCGGAATTCGTCATATACGCAAATTTCCTATAAATTAGCATTGAACTTAGATCAAAGAGTTTTCATTTATTTTTTGCATGAATATATTTTTGTAGATTGTTCTTTTATATTGTTAACAAATACATTTCAATAACCTAAACATTAGCGAAAAAACAAGTTTAAATTTAATTACAACTGCATGGATATCTGATATCCTTTTTAAAACTAAAAACAAATTCAAATGTGAGAAAGTTCTTGCTAATTAGAATGCAAAACTATAACAAGTTGGATTCAAGGTCATCAGTTTCAGGTAACTACAAAAATCGATTTATTTTGGAATCATTGAAAAACGCGAATAATTAAAAATCCACAATTCTTTTTTAATTTCGATCATGATTCCTAATCTTTATTTAAATTGTTACGTATAATTAAAAAAAACGCGAATAACATATAAATTTTTTTTAAATTGTGATTGCATATTTCTTTTCTATACATAAATCTAGACTAGATTGCAAAATTTTGTTACGGTACATCGCATATACTAAGGACATTATGTAGGTAATCAAAGACAAATGAAATTTCAATTCAACTAACATTTGCCATTTGTTTTTAATGTTCAAGAAATTACTAACAATTGTAGTAAAAACCACATATGTTAGTAAAAAATAAACATATATTTACGTTTTTTAAGTAACAAAAAACAACTGCAAAAAATTAATGTAAAATCATAAAACAGTCATTAGATGTGGTTTGTTATGTAATGAGCTACAAGGTTAGTAAAAAATAAAATTTCTTCTACAAATGACTGACATTTACCTAAAAAGAAATAAACTGTATTACAATCCAAACAACTACATAAAAGTAAACTTTTTTGCGAACTGTCAATTATAACAAATTTAGCTAAAACCTGGCACATAGAGCTTTTAACCCTTTCGGCCCAAACATTTAATGGCTGGAAACAAACTTTCTGGACACATTGATCTATGGGAAAGAAATATTTTGTATTGATTTTATGACTTTGCAGCACCCCTAGTGGATATATTTGGACCTAAAGTTAAACTTTTTCAAGCTGCTGGTCTTGAGCGGGTCAAGATTTTTTAAACTAAACTCTACATAAAATTTACAGATATTTTTAATATTGTTCATTCTACGAGTTTTGTGATTTAAAATTAAGGCACGAAGAATGTTGATGAAGGCCGTTGCGGGCTAGAAAGTTAACTCCATTCATGCAGGTGTCAAATAACTTTTTTCTAATTGTTTTTTCTGTTAATTAAAGTAAATTATCACAAATAAAATTATAATTTTTCTGTTAATATGAAAAATTTTTCATGATCTTGAACCGAACTAACCAACAACTCACATACAATTTATATAGATCAACAATAAAAATTCACTATTAACCACTCACAAGGTACAGTGCAAAAATTCGCTTAATATATATGCTAGACATATGTTGAAAAACGAATAAAATCTTCAATGTTTGATATTCCTTCACTTACAATGTAAAGGATAGAATATGATGACATTTGAAAATAACTGCCAGTCAAATTTCAACTTAATTAGTTGAACTGGCAACTGTGGTAATAATTAACAACTAAACATAGCTTTATAGAAAATAAGTTCGCAGTAAATTTCGTCATACTCAAAAACTAAGTTACGGCACATTTTTAACCTAACTAGATGAGTTAAATAGATGATGTTTACAATTTAACACTTTAAGGCACGAAGAATGTTGATGAAGGCCGTTGCGGGCTAGAAAGTTAACTCCATTCATGCAGGTGTCAAATAACTTTTTTCTAATTGTTTTTTCTGTTAATTAAAGTAAATTATCACAAATAAAATTATAATTTTTCTGTTAATATGAAAAATTTTTCATGATCTTGAACCGAACTAACCAACAACTCACATACAATTTATATAGATCAACAATAAAAATTCACTATTAACCACTCACAAGGTACAGTGCAAAAATTCGCTTAATATATATGCTAGACATATGTTGAAAAACGAATAAAATCTTCAATGTTTGATATTCCTTCACTTACAATGTAAAGGATAGAATATGATGACATTTGAAAATAACTGCCAGTCAAATTTCAACTTAATTAGTTGAACTGGCAACTGTGGTAATAATTAACAACTAAACATAGCTTTATAGAAAATAAGTTCGCAGTAAATTTCGTCATACTCAAAAACTAAGTTACGGCACATTTTTAACCTAACTAGTTGAGTTAAATAGATGATGTTTACAATTTAACACTTTAAGGCACGAAGAATGTTGATGAAGGCCGTTGCGGGCTAGAAAGTTAACTCCATTCATGCAGGTGTCAAATAACTTTTTTCTAATTGTTTTTTCTGTTAATTAAAGTAAATTATCACAAATAAAATTATAATTTTTCTGTTAATATGAAAAAATTTTTCATGATCTTGAACCGAACTAACCAACAACTCACATACAATTTATATAGATCAACAATAAAAATTCACTATTAACCACTCACAAGGTACAGTGCAAAAATTCGCTTAATATATATGCTAGACATGTGTTGAAAAACGAATAAAATCTTCAATGTTTGATATTCCTTCACTTACAATGTAAAGGATAGAATATGATGACATTTGAAAATAACTGCCAGTCAAATTTCAACTTAATTAGTTGAACTGGCAACTGTGGTAATAATTAACAACTAAACATAGCTTTATAGAAAATAAGTTCGCAGTAAATTTCGTCATACTCAAAAACTAAGTTACGGCACATTTTTAACCTAACTAGTTGAGTTAAATAGATGATGTTTACAATTTAACACTTTAAGGCACGAAGAATGTTGATGAAGGCCGTTGCGGGCTAGAAAGTTAACTCCATTCATGCAGGTGTCAAATAACTTTTTTCTAATTGTTTTTTCTGTTAATTAAAGTAAATTATCACAAATAAAATTATAATTTTTCTGTTAATATGAAAAATTTTTCATGATCTTGAACCGAACTAACCAACAACTCACATACAATTTATATAGATCAACAATAAAAATTCACTATTAACCACTCACAAGGTACAGTGCAAAAATTCGCTTAATATATATGCTAGACATATGTTGAAAAACGAATAAAATCTTCAATGTTTGATATTCCTTCACTTACAATGTAAAGGATAGAATATGATGACATTTGAAAATAACTGCCAGTCAAATTTCAACTTAATTAGTTGAACTGGCAACTGTGGTAATAATTAACAACTAAACATAGCTTTATAGAAAATAAGTTCGCAGTAAATTTCGTCATACTCAAAAACTAAGTTACGGCACATTTTTAACCTAACTAGTTGAGTTAAATAGATGATGTTTACAATTTAACACTTTAAGGCACGAAGAATGTTGATGAAGGCCGTTGCGGGCTAGAAAGTTAACTCCATTCATGCAGGTGTCAAATAACTTTTTTCTAATTGTTTTTTCTGTTAATTAAAGTAAATTATCACAAATAAAATTATAATTTTTCTGTTAATATGAAAAATTTTTCATGATCTTGAACCGAACTAACCAACAACTCACATACAATTTATATAGATCAACAATAAAAATTCACTAAAAAAATTTATTTTAATGATAAATAGTACACAATTACACCGCTAATCAAAATTAGAAAACTTTGGTGCAGCGGCATTGCGACCTATCATTTCTAAATATCTTTAGGACGCATATCACGCATATGGACTAAGAATTTCAAAGTTAGATTAAAATTAAAGAAATATTTGCAAAAAACTTTTTTAAGAATATTTAATTTTTTTTGATAAACTTGTTGTAAAAAATACTAAATTGAAAAAAAGTGCTATTTTTCCAACATTCAAATAGTATAAACTATGCCTTTTTATTTGATATATTACATGTTTCGCAAGATGCGACAATATTCCCTATGCAAAGTTAAAATTTCTCATTTTTCACGATTTTGTAAATAACAAATCTAAATAGAAAAGAAGATTCAAAATTTTAATATGTATATTTAGAAAACATTACTGATTACTTTATTTATGAAAAAACTCGCGAACTTTCTGTTTTAGTTTAAGGAAAAAATGGGTGAAACTACATAAACTTCATTATTAATTTATAACGAGCTTTCAACCTCCTTATACTTTAAAAAATAAAGCAAATCAATCATATAATATGCAAGTCATGATGCAGGAGCTGTTAAGAAATCAGGGGATGCTTCTTCAAACATTCGCCCATAAGTAATGAACCAGCTAAGAATATGTTACTGGAACGCAAACGGCTTAAGCCAACATAAAGTAGAAGTAGAAAGTTTTCTAAAGTCTCAGTCTATAGACATATTACTTGTATCAGAAACACATTTTACATTAAAAAACGGTTTTCGAATTAAAGGTTACTCTATATACGACACCAAACATCCAAGTGGTAAAGCGTGTGGTGGTGCAGCCATAATAATTAATAACCAAATTAGCCATTTTCCAATGCTGGAATATAGAACTGACCACATTCAAGCCTCATCAATATGTCTTATAGCCACAAACACCATCATATCCTCTGTATACTGTCCACCAAGACACAAAATAACAGATGACCAATTCATTACTTTTTACAAAACTTTAGGAAATAAATTTATAGCAGCAGGAGATTATAACGCAAAGCACACGTTCTGGGGCTCACGACTCATTACTCCAAAGGGTAGACAGCTATTTAAAGCTATCTCATCTTTAAAACTTGATGTTATATCTGGAGGGCAGCCCACTTATTGGCCTTCAGACCTACAAAAAACTCCTGATTTAATAGATTTTGCAGTCATTAAGAACATCAGACGAGATCAGCTTTCGACAGTATCTTTGTTCGACCTGTCTTCTGACCACTCTCCCACTGTTTTATCAATGCTCAATGGTCAAACCATCGCAAAACCTTTTTTTTTCCCTAATAGACATACTAACTGGCTTAAATACAAAAAGTATATAAGTTCCCACTTATCGCACAATATTTCACTGAAATCCGATGATGAAATACAAGATGCTGTAAACGTATTCTCTGAAATAATATCAACGTCAGCAAAAGTAGCTACCCCTTTGAAAAGCTACGACGGCATTAAAAATAATAAATATTCAACAACCATCGAAAGTCTTATAAAGGAAAAGAGAAATCTTAGAAGACAATGGCAACTATTTCGCTCTCCTGCCTTAAAAAGACAACTTAACCACTGTCAAAGAACCCTTCACAGTGCTCTTTTGGAAGATAAACAGTCAGCTCTAAAGTCATACCTGGAAGATCTAGGTCCAACAAAATCTACGGACTATAGTCTTTGGAAAGCCACAAAAAATCTTAAAACCCCAACTAGCTACGAGTCTGCTATTCGTTATAGCGATGGTAACTGGGCTAGGTCCCATAGAGATAAGGCCGAAGTTTTTGCCGATCACCTAGAAAAAGTGTTCACGCCTAATATTTCTAGCTCTGACATAACTTTACCTGCTATTGAATACCTGGTAGTTTCCCCAATGAAAATTCATTTCTCGTCCTTAACTTCAGCAATTAAAAAGCTAAAAACAAATAAATCCCCTGGCATGGACAAAATCTCAGGAAAAATGATTTGTGAGCTACCAACAGCAGCCCTTAAACTAGTTTTATTCATATTCAATTCTATTTTGCGAACTGGATTCTACCCTCAATCATGGAAAATATCAGAAATAATTATGATACCTAAGCCAGGCAAGGACACAAGCCAAGTCTCATCTTATCGTCCGATAAGCTTACTCTCAATTTTATCCAAGCTCTTTGAAAGAGTATTTTTAAATGCTCTAACCCCATATTTAAACGATCACCACATCATTCCTGTGCATCAGTTTGGATTCCGAAAAGACCATGGTACTATAGAACAGGTTCATCGCATAGTTACTCTAGTCAGAAAGGCTTTCGAGGACAAACTCTATTGCTCTTCACTCTTCATAGACATTTCCCAAGCCTTTGACAAAGCCTGGCATGATGGGCTATTATATAAAATATGCTCCTTGTTGCCCCAAAATACCCACAAGTTACTCCGAAACTATTTACTGGATCAGTCATTTGTAGTAAAGTACAAAGATCATATCTCAGACTCACGAAAAATCACAGCTGGAGTTCCCCAAGGCAGTATACTAGGTCCTCTCATGTATATACTGTTTACTTCGGATATGCCCACAAATAATCTGATTCACACGTCAACTTTTGCAGACGATACACCGTTTATAAGCGTAAATAAAAACCCAGCAATTGCTTCTAGTTGTCTACAGGCTCATATTAATGAACTCGAAAAATGGCTCAACAAATGGAAAATAAAAGTAAATCCATCAAAGTGCGCACACGTTACTTTCACCTTGAGAAAGGGCAACTGTCCCAAACTGAAGATAAATAATATCGATATACCCGAGCAAAATCATATAAAATATCTTGGTATACATCTCGATCGTCGCCTTACCTGGTCTAAACATATCGAATCTAAATGCATACAACTTAAGCTTAAAACATCACAGTTGCAGTGGCTCCTTTGTCCTAATTCCGATCTCAATCTTAACTACAAGGTTCTACTCTACAAAGCTATTATTAAGCCAATATGGACATATAGAATCCAACTATGGGGAACAGCTTCGGCTTCTAATATAGAAAAATTACAAAGAAGACAAAATAAAATATTGCGACTTATTACTGGTGACCCGTGGTATATTCGTAACGCAAATATTCATAAGGACCTTAATATTGCATTTGTTCGCGACGAAATAAAAATCTTCTGCTTCAACTATGTACGAAAACTGGCATCACATCCAAATCCTCTTGCACAGGATCTGCTATCCTATAATGGACACATTCGCCTCAAGAGGGTCGACACATTGGCCCTCGTGAATTTACATAATAGATAAACTTTCACGCAACGAAAAATGGATTTCTATTGCAATGGCAACAGATCCAGAAATTATTAGTTAATTTAAGATTTTAATATTTATTGTTATTTTCTGAAATAAGAAAGATCCAATAAATAAATAAAAGTTGAAAAAAAAAATCATATTAGCTAGGTTGATACTACTATTTCGATCTGGCCAAAGATCTCATCAGAACCCGAAGTTTTAGAAATGCTACAGACTCCAGAATAGGCATAACAAGCATCATGATGTTACTAAACTTTGAAGACCAAAAATGTTCTATTTATATAAAAAAAAATTAGTTGTTACTCTGACTCAAGTAATAATTTTTACAGTTTTTTGTTTTTATATACATCGAGATTATTTTTATGTTATTTTTAATTTATAACGAGCTTTCAACCTCCTTATATTAACAAAAATAAAGCAAATCAAACATATTAGCTAGGTTGATACTAGTATTTCGATCTGGCTAAAGATCACAACAGTAACCAAGGTTTTAGAAAAGCTAGGGCCTCCAGAATAGGCAAAGCTTTAATTGAAGTGTGTTTTCCTAAAGAATTACGACTTTAAATTATGCATGTTGAAAATGTATATATTTTTATATTTCTTCATGTCATACAAAATTAATTTTAATAAAACATTTATATTTCAGATTGAATTTTCTGAAAATGACGCACAATTTATGGGTTTTTTGATGAAATGAATTAAGTGGAATATAAAATAATATCATGCGATAAAATTTCGCAAATTCGATTAAGGATTTTAATAATATTAACAAAAAATAAATAAAATAAGGGAAGTTTTCACTTTAATTAACCCAATCCCAATTAAGTAATATGGTTTTAAATACTCAAAGTCCATACTTTAAAACCATCGTGGTCGTTGTGGTGTAATCGTTAGCGCGTTGGACTGTGAACCACACAGGTTCAATAAGTTCGCCAACTCTCCACCAACAACTGTTGCTCGCCACCAACAACTGTTCTCGTGCAATTACAGTGTTGCCATGTCTGAATCCCTTTATCTTTACTCACCTTTAATATCTCCTCTACGCCCTTTCCAAAGAAAGCAACACATTAATAAATAGGAAGAATTTCTGAGTGTGGCTTCTCTTTCAAAACAAATATTAAAAGCTAATATTAAAATTATTTTTTACACGCGCGATATATGTCCTAAAATCTATCAGAATTTATAAGTTGCATTTCCGATCCATTTTTAGTGTTTAACTGTGTTATCGGCTATGCAACTGCACATTATTGAAAATAATTAAAAATTTAACTGTGATTTCCCAAGCCCAAAATGATAACATCATTAGACAAAACCTCCGTCTGTTCAAAAAGGACAATCACTGGGGAAACAAAATTTCCAACTTTGGCAAAGTGTTTTAAAACCATAAATAGTTGGTCTAATAATTTGTTTTCCACAATAAAACTAAAAAAAGTTCATGTATACAGCCGACATCTCTAACCACTGAGCTAACGATACATATAATACTTCTTAGCTTAAAATGTAAGTAAATGATAACTGCTGGGTAACAGTTGGCTGCTCATGGAAAGAACTTACCAACGTTGGCAAAACAGAAAGTTGGTCTTAAAAGAGCTGTTCCATAAACAAACAAATCAATTTTATATGAAAAAATATTAAAAAGTACAAAAAATCACAAAAAAGTGTTTGCCTGAAACCGGGCCCGATCTCGGAACCTTTCGACTACAAACTCTTTTAAACAAAGCATCATCATTTTTATAAAATAATACTTTTGAGCCGTTGGTAATTTCTGACTAGCATAGCATTGGGAACACACTTTTTCCCAGCTTTGGCGTAGTAGCCTCATCCAAATCTTTGCCAAAGATTTTTTCTGTAAACCACTAAATTTATTGTACATCAAATACTGGCAAAATGATTTTTTTTAAACGCTGGTACATCATCTTTAACAAGTGTTCTGCCAGTATTTTATTTACAAATCGGTTAACCATAATTATTTGTACCACTGGCAGTTTCTAAGTGGGTATTGAAGTTGCTTATAAGCAACTACGGGGTCGAATGTGTTAAGGAATAGCGGAAACATTGTGGAGACCGCAAAATACAACATTAGACCACTGTACTATATATAAATATCAATTATGCGGTTAACATGGGCTATGTTAAAAACAAGTGGCGAACGTAAATAGTAACTATGTATGTATGGTATATACAACATAAACATACATAAGTATGTACTACGTATAAATTGTAGAATTTAAACAAAAGAAACCATTATTCTTGAATGTGTGTAAGTTTGGCCCACACAGGCACGTGTTTTACCATTTAACCATTAACTTATGCGAATGTCAATCAGCACTTGTTTATTTGTCTGTCTGTCTGTCTGTTTGTTTCTTTCTTGATTTTGTTGAATGTTGTGTGTTGATAGGATTTGCATAATAAAAAGCTAGTTGGCTTTAAAATGTTGGTCCCTAAACAGTTTTGTGTTGGCCTGATCTAACCAACTTTAGAAGAATTTTTGTTCTTTTTTTTTTTGCACGCCAGAGTTAATGTATCAAGTTAGTAGTAGTATGTACCTGTTTAATGGCAGTTTATGTTTGTATTTTATGATTTATGACGCACTTTTCGTGGAGCATGCTAGTAAACGAGCCGGTACATGGTTATTTTTATTCGTATGTACTTATTTATGCTAATCTAGCCATTGTGTGCAGATCTTGTTTACCATAATGGGGAATAGAAAACAATATGGCACATCGTTAACACCTTGAAAGCTAGTTCAATTTAACAACAAATTAGCGTTTGCACCAGATTTTCAGCCATCTGTCTCTTGGCATAATATATTAAATTGTACTTCTATGTCGTACAATATATTTATGTATGTATGCAAGTAGATTCCTGGATATCTCATCTGTCTGTCCATTTGGACATAGATACACACTGGGCAGGCACGGATCCAGAGGGTGACATATTTTTGCCCCACACCTTTTGTTATTGCGATTTTTGCAACTCTTAAAGAGGAATATAAATGCTTATGGCCCACACATTTTTAAATTTTTTGAGGGGTTGTGTGGTCATGCGCAAACAGATCTTTTATGAATCATTAAAGTTTTACAAAACTGAATAAATCACTACTCAAGAGCTCTAGCCTACAAAAAAAATCTAATAGACGTAAAATTTAGAGTTGTGTAGTTCGTGAACGACTCAGTTCAATTAAACTAGTATTTGCTTTGAACTAGTTCGCAATCTTCAGCTCTTTTAAGCCTTTCGCCCTTTTTTGTCATTTAAGTAATATTTCTTTTTTTTATGTTGATTCAATTATGCTTTATGTTTCTCAATGTAGCCAGCTCAATTTTTTAAATGTTAAAAAGAATTGTCTAAAGGTACCCATACACCTCGCAATATTATTGCCAATATTATTTTCATTTTTTGCCCTACACAATGCAATAAGATACACAATACTTTTGCACAAAATATGGCACCACTGTTTTGGTATGCGGGGAAAAATTGAACAATATGGCCAATAAATTATAAAAAATTTGTGACATTTCGGAGTTGCGCAATAAGAATCAAAACGCTTTTGATTTTTGAAAATATATTGTACAACCTTCTAATATGACATACATACTGGTTGCACAAGAATATTTCGTAGTGTATGTGTACCTTAATACGATCCAAAAGTACCCATACACTTTGCAATATTATTTCCACTATAATTGTCAGTTTGCTCTACACAGTGCAATTAGATGTACAATGCTTTTGTTCTGTTGTGGAGGGACATACAAATTGCAAAATGAGGCCAACACACTATCAAATATTTTTCACACTTCTTGGTTGCGCAATAAGAATCAAAACTTTTTTAATTTTTCTTATATATTGTACAACCTTTTAATATGACATACACACTGGTAATATTTTGCACAATAGCAAATGTTGCATAAGAATATTACATAGCGTATGGGTACCTAAACGAACGATTGAATGAAATCAGTTGGTTTCCATACTACTCAGTGTCGCTCAATCTGCTCTCTTTTTATTTGTTCGTAAACTCGGACCGAGCAAATGAAAACATGTTGCTGACATTTAAAAGTTTAAATTAATTTTTATCATGTTTTTAAATAATAATTTAATAAAATTTGTAATTATTTGAATTATCAATGATAAAATCAACAAGATAAAATTAAAATATATTAATTTTCAATAGAAAATAGCAAATTAAAGTGAGTGTTTTAAGCAAAAATTTTTTATCAACATGTTGCAGTAATTTTTTAGTGAAAAAAATGTTTTAATTTGCTTGCCTTGATGCAAGACTTTATCAAATGCCTGTGAGACATCCAAGAATACTGCAGTACATATTTTATTTTGAAGATGTATTGGAGCAAAAGAAAATATGTACTGCAGTATTCTTGAATGTCTCAAACGCGTTTGATAAAGTCAGGCATCAAGGTCTACTCTAGAAAATGAAACAATTCTTTTCAATTCAATTAACACAACTAATGGAACCATATTTATCTGGGCGATATTTTCACGAAGGTTCCTACTCAAAACTCAAACCTGTTCCAGCAGGAGTACGCCAAGAAAGTATACTTGGGACCATATTGTATCATCCTCAAAACACCGTAATTGCAACGTTTGTCGACCATACGGCCATTCTTTCTACTGGTATCACCATTCAAGAATCAGTAGAAAAAAAAAACAAAATGCCACTAATCAAATAACAGCATTGACGATAAAGTGGCGAATAAAATTGAACAACACCAAATCGATACACGTTGACTTAAACAAGAAATTTGGTCACTCTAAACTTAACATATTAAATGTAAAAGTTCCATATGCAAACTCTGCAAAATATCTTGGCATGAACTTCGACGCTAAACTAAAATGGAAGGAACACATAAAAAAACATACTAAACTTGAGTTCAAATACAGAGAATTAAGCATCGTCCTTGATTTTAAATCTGACTTATCTTGACACAATAAGCTGATCATTTACAAACAAGTACAAGCTCCCATCTGGACTTACGGTATCCAGCTAACGTTTCCAAAATAAAGTTTTATGAAAAACTGTGAACGCTCCGTGGTACTTAAGGAACACTGACCTTCACCGTGATTTAGGAGTTGATAGTGTCATAAACACTATTAAAAAGTATGCAGCCAATCATCATACAAAACTACAACGCCACACCAATGAGGAAGCATCTCGTCTTTTCTTTAATCCATGTAACGAACGAATAATGGTTCGTACAAAACCCATTGACCTGCTTGGGGAAAATTAGCCTTACATCATCCTTATTAAGTCACATATCTTAACAATAGAATAATACTACTGGATAGTTCAGCTTGAGTTAGTTTTAGTCTTAGTAAACAAAAGATTTGTAATAAATTTACGTACCATCATTTGTTTCAATAAAAAAAAAAATAAAAAAATTTGCTTGCCCGAGTTCGGTATTTTGTTGCTGAGAGGCGTGGGAAGTTTAGTCTCTCTATTTGTATATACTCTTTGACGAAATTGTCAAAGAATGATTGAACTAGAAGAGCGACTTAGTTCACTGAAATCAATTGAACCTCAAAGAGCGCTCATTCAAACGAACAAGGTTGCCCAAGTCTATAAAAAGTATTCATTCAATTAAAAAAAATTAAACACTGCATTAAAACATTAATTGCATTTATAGTAATTTAATTTGCCAAAATCTCAAATTGGTCCATATCTGGATTTAATTCTTGCCTAAGGAAATCGTCAGAGTACAATGTTAGGTTAGATTACAAAGTCAATGATAATTTTTTGCTCTCGATCAGGATCGTGATTCCACATTTAAAATATCTTTGAAAAAAAAACAAAAAACAGCGACAAAACAGCAATTACCACAATTCTGTTGTCGTCTTCCAAATTACTTATTCACATGAAATTTGAGTAATAAATATGTAAATTTCACAAATTTCCACGAGATGTCTGCCGCGTTTGCTCCAGCTCCGAAGAATACCAAGGTGGGTTAATTGGTCAACAAGGTCATGGCGACAGTTTTTGGGGATGCACGCAGCATTATCCACATCGATCGGCAAAAATTCCATGAATTGGGCTACGACTTGGCACCTCACCCGCCATATTCTCCGGATTTAGCTACCAGTGACTATTTTCTATTGCCAAACCTAAAGAAATGGCCTGGTGGAAAGAGATTTAACTCCATTCGAGGACCTCCAGAAATCCCATTTTTTTGAAGAAATAAAAAAATTTGAGAAACGTTGGACTAAGTGTATTGAGCTAAAAGGAGACTAGGTTAAAAAATAAAACCTTTTTATACCAAAAAAAAAACTATGTTTCATTCAAAAGAAACGGACTCATTGATCCGCCTCGTAATTCGCTGTCTAAACTCCTTATTATAGAGATTTGAATTTGAAAAATTCTAAAGTTTTACAATAAAGGTCATTAAAATTACCCTTAAACTAATAATTTGACTATTCTCATTTAGTACCCTGGAACTCTTGAGTAGTAGTACTAATAACCTAATGTTTTTGGATAAAATTCATGTCGGACTACCCGCAACCCTTCAGGAAATCAGGAAAATTTCTTAAAAATCTTTTGGGCCATAAGCATTGCCATAAGAGCAGCAAAAATCAAAAAAAAATCTAACTATTCGGTAAATTTTTATAGGACATTCAATAATTGGGCGTTAAAAATTTAGCTTTCTATTAAAAAAATGCTTATTCAACATAAAATTTTAATAAATTTGAGCTTTTTAATGACTAAAAAGAATTCCAATTTTTTAGTAAATTTATTCCATAAGATCGATGTTTCGTTAATACCGAATAAAACACCGTTCGCAATACCAAAACAAACCATAAATCTTTACTAAAACCGTTAGTCGAGTCGGTTGCCAACCTTCCTTAAAGGCTGACAGAAAAATTATTACCCCCTCCAAACCTTGCGCTGGATCCGCCACTTATTCACATATACATACATAAATGCATATGTAGATGAGGAATTGTACGATAGATATATGATGGATGTTCGTCATTATTTTTTTGTGCTCTTGTTTTTTTTTTGTGCATATTTTCCACTTCAACATGCATCCAAAAAACAACACCTTGACACCTTCAATTCGGTTCAACTATTCTTCTATGCAATTGGTTGAAGGGGAATTCAAACGGCAATCACAGTGGGATAGATATATGTTAAGTATTATTTGGCTAGCGGCATTTCATTTTTTGTTTAATCACAATGTATGCGTTCATGTGTACAATTATTGGATTTCTGCAAAATTTATTCTTGTGTTAAAGTAATGCAATGCATAAATCTCTCAGTAGTAGATGTATGACACACTAGGATACTTTATTAAAGAAAATGTTTGGCAATTTTGTAAGTAACATATGAATGTTAGTCTAAGAATGCTCTGCAGCATTATACATAAATAGTTGTTTTTGTAATTAGAAAGGACAAACTAGAATATAGTGATTAAAAAAATGTTTTATTGGAAATAGGAAAAACTTTCTCAATATATGGACAAAAACCCAAGTTGCTAGAAAGAGTCAACAAAAATAATTCTAACGATGATTTTCAATTTGTCTCTCTTTTAAACATAATTCTTTTCCCTCAGGAAACTGCTGCATTAAAAATTTGTTAGCTGTTGAAGGACACTCCAAAACATAAGTTAGTAGAAAAGTTAGTAAAACGTCTTGTCGGGTATACTATTTTTCGGAACATTTTTTTAAAATTATGTTTATAGAAAAAGCTCAGTTTTCAGCTTATGTTTTCCTAATATTTTACTAATTTATTTTGCTAAAACAATTGTGCTGATTAGCACATTAATAGTGTAGCCGACAACCAGATTCAAGATTATACGCAGAATGAATTCGATGTCGCGTCATGTAGAGATGCAGTAGTGAAGAGGAAAATTATATTAAAAATTACAACTCTAGTAAGACATAGAAACAAATCAGCCATGGAAGTTTTGTGTATCTGTTGGTCGTACATAAAACTAAATTGTGGATTGAAACAACTTAAATTTTGCGTTGTCACCGGCGTGTGAAATCTGAAAAAATTTCTAAAAATGCAAAAAAAAAACTAATACAGTCGAATAAAAATTGTTTAAATAGCGCATGAAAAATGGATATATACCGATTTCTCAAAAACTGGAGCCATCCTGACACTTCCAATTGTACTTTCGCACTCAGGGGACTCCCCCCTAATAGTTCGAAAAGGATTAAAAGGATTCATCGAAGTTCATTTTTTCGACTATCACAGTGTAATCTAGTGTGCGAAAGACAGAGGCACACATCCGGGGTAGATTTTTATGATTCCTTTTTCTTATTGCAAAAAATGGACTGTATATGTTGTATCTTTTGATGGATCTACTAATTTTGAAGATTTTGCTGACATTAGAAATTATTTGCAAGCACCTCCCTGACCTTTACAATTTTTTTTTTTGAGTACACATTAGTACATTTAAAGAAAAAACTTCATCATATTTATGAAGCATTTCTTCATTGAATTTCGTCAAATGCAACACTTCATAAATATAATGAAGCTGGTTCATAAAAGTTCAAATTGATGACAAGTCTTTCCATATTTATGAAATGTTTCATAAATATGAGGAAGTGTAATAGCTTTTCATGAAATATTTCATAAATGTGATAAGACGCTTTATAAATATCGTAAAGCAAATTTTTATGAAATAAAAGTTTCTTTGGTAGCGGACAAACGGAACAAAGGATACAACCAACGACTATAATTTATTTTTAATACATTATTTGAAAACATCAATTTTTGCAACTGTAATTCAGAATATATCAACTATAACTCAGAATTTCAAATTAAAGTTCAGAAAAAATCAATTAATATTAAATCATTTAGAACACATCAACTGATTAGAATATCTGATTTTCAATTGATGTTATGAGAGCTTATGAATTTAAATATAAATTGTAAATAACAAGCTGCATTTTTTTAATTTCAAATAAAAAATCTTTATATCTCTTAATGATTTCTAAATTTCAAATGCAATTCTGAATTTAAATTGATAGGAAAACTAGAGAAATTATATACACAAGGTTTGTGAAAACTTTTTATGAAATGATAAAGATTTATGAAGCATTTGCAGGCACGTGTCTAGGAATTTTTTTCGGGGGGGGGGGGGGGGGGGGTCTTTTCGATTTTTTATATTGATTATATATTTTTGTTTGCACACTAGAGTAACAGCTTTTTTTTTTTTTTTTTACTGAATTTTTACCTACACGTGATGGGCAATCATGTATTAATAATAGAAATCGCTTTCTCAGGTCATTTTGAAACAAAACCTCCCGCATAAAGTGCATTTCCTTAAAATGCAGTTTTTAATTTTTACTTTTTGTGTTCATTATTTTGCGAATTTTGATCTATATCGCGAAACAACGTTTTAATCTGTTTGATCACAATCCGCGAAACACGTCAAATTTGAAAACGTTTGTGTACTTTAAGTTGGATATGCATCGTTATTGTCTAATTACGTTAAATTTTTAGTTAAATATTAATTTTTAGTTTAATTAAATAAAAAAAGGATTATGCGGAAAACTTTTTGAAAACCGCGAAAAATAAAATTACTTTATATTTTTATGTGCTAGTATACGTCTAAAGTAAAAAAGTTTCAACTTCTAATAACCCTATAACGTTATTATTAATTGGATTAGTTTTAGCGTATTCTAAATGCAATATACAATTATACGAAACTATATATGACATCATATTAAATTTTTTATACGAAATTAATTTATATATGAATTTATATAATTATGTCCGGTTAAATGCACTGGCAGACAAAACCTTATAAGTGTATATAAAATAATGTGTTATTTTATGCAAAAGTTTTAACTCGGGAAATTAAAGATTTATAACCGTCCAAAAAACAAATTAAAAGCAAATATCCAGTTGTTAGACTTCTGAGCAGTTTGTAATTTCTGACTAGGTAGCACGGGATAAATACTTTTAGCCATCGTTTGTGGTTTCAGCCAATGCTTTGCTGACCACTGAAATTATTGTAAAACAAATACTGGGAAAACGCTATTTAAACACTGGTAAAGCGTCTTGAGCAAAGGTTTATAAATATAAATGTATAAATAAAGAATAAGTGTATAAATAAAGAATAAGCGGATCACGCAGGTATAGTTTAGGCAGCATTGATCTATACCAGGGATCGGCAAACGTATACAGCCTTAATGTTGTGGTTGTGTGTGTGAGCTGAAGCTTCCGCGCTCTTAATGTACTAAAATATATTTATATGAATTTTTCGAATTAATAAATTAAATTCCTATTTTTTATTTAACATTTCATTCATTGTAAAGCTACACTAATCAATTTTTGTAGTTGTATTAATGAATTGTCATTAATATATTTTTTGTATTTTTTAGCAGTTTCAACAAGACTTTTCTATAGAAATTAAGCCGAACTCTGATAATCTTTGCTCTAGCATTCGGTTTCTCAACAAAACGTGTTGATAGTAGAATGGTTAAAATTAACATGCTTAATTTACATACTTCAGAAAAAGTATCCGACAAATCATAACTAATTAAATTACTTGGTATGTCAAAAACTGCAATGTAATAGAAATATGAATGGGCATAAAACACAACTAATTCGTTTTTTAATTTAATTAAATCAAAAAAATTCCTTTTTTTTTAGTTAGATTTTTACAGGAAGAAGAAAACATTTTTTTCTTGAAACATTTAGCGGACACAATTGATATGACAGACTGCCGCAGTTTCGTCCCCTCCAAGGACTCGTCAGTGGTTAATTGATGTGTCAATTGAACAAAGTATTTTAAAATGTTAAATTGCTCTATATGTAAAACTTTTTGCTTTGTGTCGTAGTAAGTTTCAAACCCACTCGTAGCATCACCTAATACTTTATACTTTTTTAACCTTTCAAGTGCTTCAGTCGGAAATATTGTTTGACAACTTGCATATTTTTTTATATTTAGCAATTCTACAAATTTTATATACATATATTAAAATCTACTTTCCATTTGTACAAATAGTGTTTTAATTATTCGATTGTATATTTTTTTGTATCGCAATTCGCAATTTTCAATATTTTCCCAACGCTGTAAAGCTAAGCGAGAAGTTGTTTTTTTTTCATACATAATAAGTGTGTTCGATTACTTTCCCAGTAAAGTCCAGTAAAAATTACTCAGTAACAAAATTACAGAGAGTAAGACAAATTTACAAAAAAGTAAACGAACGGAAAATCTGTAACAATTGGTAAAATGTATAAAACAGCTGATTTTAAATACTAAATATTAAAAAAAATCAACTGGTCATTATGGAAAAGATAAACGTCAATTGAAATTGTCGACCAGAAATAATTTAAAATGCTTTTTAATTTCTTCCATAGTTAATTCTTTAATATTTTGCACTTTAAATCCATAGACAATTAAAATTTAATTTTTCTTTTGCTTACCAAAAATACAAGCATATTTTCTCAATCATATGTTTTTTTCTTCTTAAAAATTCTTACTGGCAAAAATTTATCCAGTAAAAAGTTTTTTGTCAACAACCTGCCACTTTACTCTCTCTTCTTATTATTTTTTACTGAGTATTTGTGTAAACGAACACCTTCCAGTAAAAACTTTTACAAATTTGTACAAATTTTTGCGTAAGCGAACAAACTTAATGTATCATCAAACAAAGAGTATATGCAAATAGAGAGACTGCCTACGCCTCTCAGCAACAAAATACCAAACTATGGCAAACAAATGAAAACATACACTAAAAAATAATTGCAACATGTTGATAAAAAATTGTTACTTAAAACACTCACTTTTATTGTGCTTATATTTTGTTCTTTTCTGTTAAAATTTAATATATTTTAATGTTATCTTGCTTATTTTAAGTAAATAATAATAACATGATAAAAACTTAGTTTAGACTTTTAAATTTCTGCAACTGCAACAAATAAAAGAGGGCAGATTGTGAGACTGAGGTGGATAGAAAGAAATGAAAAAATGAGTTCTTTTGGAAGATTGATTAAAACAAGTAGACACCCCTGAGAATGTTACCAAAAATATTTTGGTTTCTTTTATAAAGTTTACAGATTGCAATAAAACTAAGTTTAACACATGAGTATTGCAATGAATAAAAATAGAGTTCGGAAACAGTTCTCTTAGCCTGTGTTCCATTCAATGTACTTGACATGACAGCTGTACCATCATAGATCTGAACTACTAGCTTTCCTCTCCAATTCTTAAGCTTCTTAAGCTAAAAGCGTCTGCTGTTCGATCATCACTTACGTTCATACAGTTGTAAAATCGCTTCATAGCAACACTTTTTTGTCAACATAACCGAAAAACGATTGATAATTAAGAGTTCTTATTTATATCAGTGGTTTCCTTAATCATTACGAATATAAATGAAGTTTCATTTAACTCATTTTCATTAACGCTGCCAATAGAGTCATTTAAATCATTTTGTATGTGGTTGGAAGAGCCTTTAAAAACCTGAGATCTCGATAAATGACGGTCCAATTTTCTGTCATATTTTGCAATTAAGTGTAAAATTCCCACATATATCAGAATTCGCCTCTATTATCAGAATTTTCATTATCATCATTACCTCTAAAACCTGCTCGTTGTGTCTCGATAATGAAATGCGTTTTTGTTCAACTTGAATATTTCCAAAAGTTTTTAATTTTAAGATGTTACTAATGTAAACTTCAGACTTTTGATGTTTTATCACAGAATCAGTTAAATGGTTTAAATCATTATAACCTGTTGTCCAAACAATTTTTTTTTAATTTTTACTAGAAAAAAGCAAACAAGGCCAACAAAATAATTTGTTAATAAAGGGATAACCACATAACCAAGCTGTTCCTTATGATTAGAAGTCTTGAAATGTCTAGTAGAAGTTTTATTTTTTAATTATTTAAGTATTTCCTTCGACTTTAATCGCGAAAAAGAATTATCTAAACAATTTTCAATAGAGTATGTCATTTTGCAATTTGCGTCTGCTCACATTCACAATTAGATGTAGAATGAATGCTTCTACAATTAACTGTGGTTCAGCGTTTCTGTTGCACACAATATTTTTTTGTATGTTACTCTTGCTCATGCCGTAACGAATCAGCTGTTTTGTTTGTGGATAGTGCGTTTTTAATACACCAATTCGCATAAACTATGAACAACAAAACAACTGATTCGTAACGGAACGGCTAGACTAATTGAGCCTTTACTGTAAGTTTGATTGTTTTTTGCTTATTTGTTTTATTGCTACAACTATTAAACATTTTTGTTGTTTTTGTGCTTATGATCTTTTAATGTATAAATGTTTCTGCAACAATGTTGTTTCAAAAACTTTTAATAGTGGTTCTATACTTCATGGTGAAAAATTTTAACATATATTTCTTTGCAACTTTCTGTATATACATACATTTCAAATAACCCAAAAAACTAGCTGGATCATCTAATAACCAGCATTACATGATATATTAAAATGTTCGAGTATTAAATACTAAACTTTTCAAGCTGTTTAATGAATGTTTTGTCTTCAATCGCAGTGTCATTATTTTCGCCGAAACATGGTTCTATACAGAAATACTTTGTAATAAATATAAATAAATTTAGACTTGATCGAGAGACGGAATATCTTGGCTGTGGCGTTTTAAATTGTTTTATCCAACCTTTATTCGTGAGAAGAACTAACATCTTATACTTAAAATAAAATTAAATTTATTGCTGTTCGTAGAAAATTTAAACATATACATATATGTTATTATAATCTGCTTAAGATAGGGAAAAACTAATATGAACTGAAAATCTAATAAATTTGCTTTATTTACTCTAAGAAAAATTTTGAAAGCTTAATTTTAGTAAGGCGTAAACTTAATTTTGATTCATACTTTTTTTGAGTGTAATTTGAAGAATAAAAACCAAATAATTTTCATTCATAAGGGTGATTTTTTAGCAACTTTCTTTTTAGCAGCTCAGCAGTTTTCATGTAACATGTTACTGTTAAACATGTTCAGTTTGGTTTATAATTTAACCATGAATCGACTTACAAACGATCAACGCTTGCAGAATATAGGATTTTGTTATCAAAAGTCATGCTCGGTTAAGAAAGTGTATCGTGCACGTCTTCCAATTTATGGTCAGTTTGGGCGATCTTCTTAGGCGGCTATTCGGAATCTTGTGACTAAATTTTGCCCTTAAATTTACATTATTGGACATTAAACCACCAACACGGAAAATATCGCAGCTGTATCCGCCAGTGTTGTTGTTGACCGTGGATTATCTATTAGGCGCCGTTCGCAGCAATTGGATATCTGTTACTTCACTACGTGGAAAATTTTACGGAAGGATTTGGGTGTAAAACCTTTTAAGTACAGCTGGGGCAAGAATTGAAGCCACACGGCGTACCAGAACGGCTAACTTTTGGTCCACTTTTTATCGGACGACGAAGGCAGGAACGTTACTGTGAATGGCGAGCGCTGCCGTGCGATGATTACAATTTTTTTTTTACCTAAAATGGAAGAGCTGGTCTTGGGTGACATGTGGTTTCAACAAAACGGTGTCACATGCCTCACAGCACGCGAAACAATGGCCCAATTGAGAGGCGACCAGTCATTTAGCCGCCTAGATCGTGCGATTTAACGCCTTTAGACTATTTTTTGTTGGGCTATGTTAAGGCTCATGTCTATAGAGACAAGTCCGCAACGGTTGGCGCACTGGTAGCCGGCCGATATGTTTAAGAAAGTATGCCCAAATTGGACCCAGCGTGGGAATCATTTAGTAGTCGTGGTCAACATTTACATGATATCATCTTTAAACATTGAATTATATGGATCGTTCTATAGACTCAGATAAATATTTCACACATATCTCTAAATTTTATGTGTTTTTTTTTTTTAATCAAATCCGAAAGCTCTTTAAAATTCACCCTTTACAACCTTAACTAAAATTCGTCAAATATAAAATACAATTAAAAGTAGGACAAATGCAATTAAAATATGTATTTAAAATGAAATAAGTTAAAATATGTAATAAAAATATGCATTTATAACAAAAAAACTAAAAATATGCATTCACATATGAGTCATTCCATGTCAGACCGAACACCGTTTTTTACATCACCTCTTCCGATTTACGTTAGATTTACCAGACGTTTTGAACATAAAAAATATTTTACCCGTGTTTCCAGAATTTTTTTTTGAGAAGTCATCCGACATGACAACTTTTAAACTGATGTTTTTCTAAAACTAGTGAATGGATTTTAAAGTTTTATACCTTATTTTAAATGTATTTAAACCTTCTTTTTAAAAATAATTATTTTTTTATTTATTTTTAAAATTTGGTTTTCTTACTTAATTTCTGTTTTCCACCATCTTCGAACAAGTCGAAAAATCTGAAAGTCGAAAAATCTGTACGAACCTTAAATTGTAGTATTTTTGGTTTCGAACGGTTCGAAATCCTGAACAGACCTTAAAAATTGGTCAACAGCAAGGGTTTCAAAATGTCAGAAATTTTATTACTTTCGGTGACTTTAATTTCAATAAGATCGCTAAATAACATTGCAAGCAAAATTTTAAAGTTTGAAATGCCACACTGAAACCACGGGACACGTAAACATAAGTTTAGGTCGTAGAATCCAGTGGTATACTCCGTTTTAATAGGTTTAATAGTTTTAATTAAAAAACTTCGAAATCTCTATTGAAATTACTTTATTTATTGCTTAAATGTCGAAACTCAAAGCAAATAAAGATGGCCAACCATTTTGAGACTATGTTTTGTAATGAAATTTGAAGATTCGGACCATATGCCATTGAACTAACAGATGTTTGTATTAGTCAAAGATTATTACCCTAACGCTTCGGATTGTATCTAAAGAATGCTCCTAAAATTGGACGGCCAAAAATTATTAAACTAAAGTTTGACAAATCAACAGTAAAGTTATTTCAAAAAAGATTTTGATGTCTTCTACTTCAAATACACTCAAAAAATCGCTTCAGTCAATGCAAACTTAAAATTGAAATATCTTTTTATTTTTACCTGACCAATTAAAACGGAGTATACCACTAAATTCTAGGCGCCAAAATTAAGTGTACGTATCCCGGGGTTTTGGTGTGTCATTTTCTGTCTAATTAGTCCCATTTATACACACATTTACCTACATTTTTTTTTTTTTTTAACCAACAATAAGTATCCATGTTAAGAGTTTATTCCACAAGACATTGTTGTTTTATGACTGTTAACTGTTAGTTTATTACCTCAATGTATAAAATAGAGTAAATGGAAAACGTACAAACATACACAGCACAGCGACGAATAATAATTGCAATATAGTTAGGAACTACAGTGATTCCTGCTTAAGTGCCCAAACAAATAAGCAGAATATTTTGACAGTCAGTAAAAAAGTATTCGATGTAATTTTTTTGTCAAACAAAAAGAATGGTTTCTTTAGTGATCTCCGTTAAACAAATACTTGTTTTTATCAAGTACCCTGTTGCAATCCGAAAATCTTGTTCGACTGAAGTTGTTAAATCAGAGCAAACCCCGAAATATGTTGTCGATTTAACGAAGAATTATGATTGTGTCATAATCGCAATTGGGATTGTGGCCTTTTATAAAGTTGCGATTATGACCAATATTCACAATCACAATAGTTAGAAATTCTGAAAATGCGTTAGTGTGGGAAAAAATTCAAAGTCCCAAATTACCCCACCATCCCCTCCACAGAGAGTATTTTCTTGGACGGGTTTTAATGAAAATGTTCACTAAACTACTGAAGTTTTCTTCACAAAGTGCATGAAAAATTTCTTAAACCGCATGAAACAGCTTCATTATTTTTATTATTTAAAAACAGTTTAATGAAACTTTTTCATTAGGCGTATGAAATTCATAATACATAAAATAAATTTTTTCATAAAATTGTATAAAAAACTGCATTCATTTAATGAAAATTTTCAATGGACGAGTTCCGGTCACACTTCGTATATCTAATGCAAAATTCATTGTCATCATACAGACAATTCTCCATTTGGGGGTGTAATGAACGAAAATTGTTACTTTAAGGGATATCATAATGAATGTATAATGAAGTATATGCTATTGCATACACTGATTTCATATCTTCACTTTAGTAACGAATTTCTTCATTGAAACTTTTCATAGAATCTATGAATCACGTCTCATTAAAGTTAATGTTTATGAAATCTTTGTAGAATTAATGAAAATTTTCATGAAGCTTATGAATCATTCCTACAATGAAGCGGTTATAGAATTTATGAAACAGTTTCATAAAATTTTGCAATATTAAAAAATTTTTTGAATTAATAAAACTCTTCATGAATGTCTTGACTTCATATGATTTTTTAAACAATTTCATAGTAGTCCAAAATGAATAAAAGGCTACAGTGAAATAATAATCCACTTTATAAAATATGTTGAACACTTGAGAATTAAATCTTAAAACTAAAGTTTGAAATGTATGAAAATTAATGAAATTAAATAATGAAATGAAAATAAAAAAATTAAGTGTTTGAAATAATTTTATAGCTGTAAAGAAAATTTTCATTACATTTATGAAGATATAATTTATGATATCGAATGAATTTTTTTCATGAAACTATGAAATTTTATGATAAAAAGTTTATGAATAATATCTTAATATTAATAAAATTTATTGGATATAATGAAATTCTTTATTGAATCTACGAAAAAAATTCTATGATTTTGTTTCATTAATATCATGAAGGATAATTCTCTCAGTGTATACGCAAAATGGAACCATATATGGACAAATATGTAAGTATATGGAATCCCTTATGTGCAAAGAGGAATCATATATGAACATATATGAAATGCATGAGCCAAAAAATGGGGGTTGTAGGGTGGGTGCAAGTGGGAAAAATAAACATAAAACCCCACGACTGTAAGACTGACAGCATTAATTTTTCCCTCCAAACATTTTTTTCAAACATACCTACCCCTATTTCCACAATAATTTATATTTATAAAGCGATGGATAAATCTAATTCGAAGGTTTTTGTGCGAAAAAGCGTGTAAATCGGAAAACGCTTAATATTCCTATTAAATTGTAGTTTTTAAAAAAATAACTATTTTTCTTTTGAAAATGCTATAAAAAAAAACTACTGAATATTTTCTCAAATTTCTTTTTTTATTTGAAAGTACAATCTTCCGGTGGAAAATAATTTCATTCAAATGGCTGCCTCGGCCGGCCATGCAGTAGCCTTCACGATCAGTCCAATTTTTAAGCACATTATCGATTGTGTGCAGCTGTATTTCACCAATGGCTTCACGAATATTGTCCTTTAAAGCGTCAATTGTCTCTGGCTTGTTGGCGTAACACTTATCTTTGACGGCACCCCACAAATAATAGTCCAACGGTGTCAAATTGCAGCTCCGAGGTGGCCAGACGACATCTTCAAAAACAGGGCGCAAAACATCGAGTGTAGCTTTGGCTGTGTGGCACGTAGCGCCGTCCTGTTGAAACCAAATGTTGCCAATATCCTCCTCTTCAATTTTTGTGAACAAAAATTCGTTCAACATGGCCCCGATAACGATCGCCATTGACTGTAACGGCCACTCCTTGCTCATTACCATGATTTGCAAAGTAATGTCGCAATATTTCCCAGAGTTGTTCAAGCGTATCACAGTGGTTCCAAACACAAAAAAACATGGTAATAAATATAGATCTTTTAAACTACTGGTCCAATCGGGAAATGGTGTTCCCAAAAATTGAAAAGCGGGAGCTAACCTTTAAGGAAAATGTTTCTGTGGTCACCCTGTTTTAACACAGGGTGTGCTACAGGGTGTCAAAGTTGACCATCTCGAGTATGAAAGAGCTTTAAAGGGGTATAACTTCTATAACCATGCATCGATTTTAGTGTTTTTTGGACTTTTTTAAATCTAGGTTACGAGACAAAGCAAAAACATGCTTCATGTACCATAGTAACTCTTACAGTTAAAAAAATATTTCACTTTGAATTTCAAAATCTTCATTTTTTCGCCTTGACTTTTTTAATAGTTTTGCCAATAGATTATTCATTTTTCAAAGAAAATGCTCAAAATTTTTCAAGTCATTCTAATGACCTTTCTTAAACTCCTAAAGAAAACTTTTTTGAATTATCTTAAGCCGTTTCGCAGTGATACTATTTTAAACTCAAAAATTAAAAGTGTGTTCTGAAAAATGGGGTTTTTTGGTCAGATAAGGGGTAACTTCACACACCTTTATATATATTTTGCTGATATTTTTTGGATTAGTTTTTTACATAGTTTGATAGAGTAGACTTCAAAAATGCTTAATGGTATAGTTTAAAGCATTTTTGGATATGCACCCTACGTCCAGCATTGGTCGAAAATGATGAATTTTTGAACGGAATTCTATGTTTATGACCGTGATAAAAAAAAGTCACGCCACTTAGACACGATTTGAAATTTTTATACTGTAAAGAGATTTATTCTAATGAGTTTGCCACTTCATTTGCCGCCGCCCGCTCAAAAACGTAGCCTGGAGAGCAAATTTTGTGGAAAAAGTCATTTTTTCAAAAGCCTTTTTTTGATTTATAAAAAAAGCGTACTTATATTATCAATTTCAGCAAGATTTTATTTTATTTTTAATAAAACGTAAATAATTGTCCTACATTCCAAAAATCTTTTCGATATTGCTTATGGTTATTTTTACATAAAACATCAAAGTTCAATGTAGTATATCTAACTATAATTAATTGTACATTTATTGGCTTTTGCTTTCGGTAATGTTAAAAAATTTAAATAATTTCAGAAATTTTTTTACATATTATTAAATTAGACTTAGTTATCAATTCAACGATGCATAAATCGTTTATCTAGTGTAATAAATGAATTCAAACTATTGCGCTTAAATCAGGCATTTCAGGTCAAATTGCAGTATTTAACAAATTTATATATTCAGGTATACAGAGCGTGTTGCATTATATTTCTCTAAAAGGGTTACGGGTTTTTTTATTTTTTTAATACTATTTCAAAAACCTAATAACATATAAATGCAGGTAGAAAATGCGTTTTATGATGTAACATTTGCATAATATATTGTTCTAATTTTCCATATAAAACAGGTAAATAACTACCATATATTCATTTATTTGAAAGACAAAATAATGTTTTTTTTTGTTCTAAAGATAAGGTTTTATTAAATTTAACTGGTACAGTAGTAATTGTGCTAAAAATATGAATATATTCCTAAGGACTACACATTTTCTACAAAGTAGTCTGAAGTATCAAAAGTTAAAAGGTCGTTTATATGCATAGATTCAGAATCTTCCTTTTCAATGTCTATGCTTATTTTTGGTAACCATTTTGTTCTTATGGAGTAAAGTACTGGATCCGATGATATTAATAAAAATTCCATCAAATCGGAATTTTGAGCTATTCTGGAGCACTTACGTGTGTTAAAAAGCCTAAAATGTTTGACGTCTCTATTTCTGGCCTCCTGGGCTTCTTCAGTCAGTTCGCCTAAAGGCAACATACTGTTTTCTATTATTTCTTTGGCATGAGCTAATACTTTATGTACTGTTGGTGTCATTGGCCTCCAAGAGTACATGGTGAGTATAATGTCTTTTGTTTCATTGGCAAAGAGTTTAAATTTAGCCACATTAATAGGTTTTTTACTGTTAATGACTGCTAATATAACTTTAAAACGTTTTAGTAGGTTTTTATCGAGACCCGTAATTGAGGAGGTAGTTTCTGGATCTTCGAAAAAACGCCTTGCTGTATTTCCGTCATTGGAACTTCCAAACCCCTGAAGGGGCGTATCAATGATTAATCCAAGTCTTAATTTAAATTCATCTTGAATTCTTTTCTTCTCTTCTTTTCTCATGTTGTGTAGATCAGTGTTTTGTTTACGGAAAGGCTTAGGTTTCCTGGAATAAGGCGGTATTTGAGATCGTATGCGAGGTGTAAACAATATTCCATAAATCTTATTCTGGCATGAAGTGGCGATATCCCAAACCTCAGAGCGTTTTCGTTCATAGAAATTGTATCACTATCTTCATGAAACTGTGAACTTAATTTTTCCACATATATTACATTTCCAAGTAGATGTTGTGTCTGTAATTGCATTTGCAACTTTTCCATCAATCATTGTAAGTTGTGGTTGAAATGAAACTTTAATAACTTGTCCAGATATTTCCACGTAAAGTGGAGACAAGCTCGAAATTTCCCTTTCTATTGAATCTACTAAACTTTGTGTTGAAATCATGTCTTCTTTTACATATTCAAATCGTATTGGACGACATAAAAATTTAGATCCAGGGGTTAAATTCGTCCATATATCATTTGCAGACGAGGTTGAAGGTAATTTATTATACAACCGCATTCTTAACGGCACAAAAGAAGCCATAAAAATTGATGAAAAACTTTTTCTTTGCTGCTTCCAGATGGTTGTTTGTATTCGGAAAACCCAGATGTGCCATCACAGCCCCATTTGAACATTAACACGACATCAGATTGCTTGCATCTTTCAATATCTTTGCTGCTAAATGTGGACATAATTCTAGAAACAGTATTGTCAATTAACTGTGATAGTTCAACTTTTGCGCCTTCAATAGAGGCATGCACTGGGGATGTTATTGGTTTTAAAATATTTTCTTTTGTTTCTTTTATTGCTTTACTGCTAGGAAAAATATCATATCCTTTTTCAATGAGAGCTTTTCTTAAAATACCATATTTATTTCTCGTTAACCCCAAATTTAGAAAAAGAGCTAATGCATCTTCACTGGTAAAGGAAGTTGATGATTTTGGTGTTGGAATACTTTGTATCATGCGCTTCAAACGCTTAGGAGACGCAGTTGGTAGGACGTCGACAATTTTCCCTGTTTCTTTAGGCTGTATACGTGTCAAAGCTGCTTTAAAAGAATCCTTTATTTCATTAGCGGAGTGTGTGTTAATCATTTCTTCCTGTTTTACCTTCTTAGTCCTAATCTGGACCTCTTCATAATCTTTTTTAGGGCGGGCCCCTTTTTTTCTGTTCAATAACTACTGACATCTCCTTATTAAGCCAATCTTGACTCTTCTTCATAAATTTTTGTATAGAATAATCGGAATCTTTAATCCTTTTTTCATAAATTTTGTAAAAATTTTCAATTTCATCTGGCTTTATATTTAAGCCATACGAGTAGACAATGGTATCAATCAGTTTTCCTATTTTTTCCGATCGTATATCAGTATTGGCAAGAGTATCCCAAATTACTTTACAAAGGGAGCTATATTTTATTGTAACCTCCATGACTGCTTAACTCAAATAACCTCCTTTTAAAATTACTACGCTTATATATTACAAATATTTGTTTTTTTATAAACAAAAAATCGAGCAGGTACTGGATTTGTAAAAACAAAAAACTGAAATAGGTAAAATAAAAAAAAACGCATTATATTAGCCCATTAAAACAATATGTTATGCAAATGTTACATCATAAAACGCATTTTCTACCTGCATTTATATGTTATTAGGTTTTTGAAATAGTATTAAAAAAATAAAAAAACCCGTAACCCTTTTAGAGAAATATAATGCAACACGCTCTGTATACCTGAATATATAAATTTGTTAAATACTGCAATTTGACCTGAAATGCCTGATTTAAGCGCAATAGTTTGAATTCATTTATTACACCAGATAAACGATTTATGCATCGTTGAATTGATAACTAAGTCTAATTTAATAATATGTAAAAAAATTTCTGAAATTATTTAAATTTTTTAACATTACCGAAAGCAAAAGCCAATAAATGTACAATTAATTACAGTTAGATATACTACATTGAACTTTGATGTTTTATGTAAAAATAACCATAAGCAATATCGAAAAGATTTTTGGAATGTAGGACAATTATTTACGTTTTATTAAAAATAAAATAAAATCTTGCTGAAATTGATAATATAAGTACGCTTTTTTTATAAATCAAAAAAAGGCTTTTGAAAAAATGACTTTTTCCACAAAATTTGCTCTCCAGGCTACGTTTTTGAGCGGGCGGCGGCAAATGAAGTGGCAAACTCATTAGAATAAATCTCTTTACAGTATAAAAATTTCAAATCGTGTCTAAGTGGCGTGACTTTTTTTTATCACGGTCATAAACATAGAATTCCGTTCAAAAATTCATCATTTTCGACCAATGCTGGACGTAGGGTGCATATCCAAAAATGCTTTAAACTATACCATTAAGCATTTTTGAAGTCTACTCTATCAAACTATGTAAAAAACTAATCCAAAAAATATCAGCAAAATATATATAAAGATGTGTGAAGTTACCCCTTATCTGACCAAAAACCCCATTTTTCAGAACACACTTTTAATTTTTGAGTTTAAAATAGTATCACTGCGAAACGGCTTAAGATAATTCAAAAAAGTTTTCTTTAGGAGTTTAAGAAAGGTCATTAGAATGACTTGAAAAAATTTTGAGCATTTTCTTTGAAAAATGAATAATCTATTGGCAAAACTATTAAAAAAGTCAAGGCGAAAAATGAAGATTTTGAAATTCAAAGTGAAATATTTTTTTAACTGTAAGAGTTACTATGGTACATGAAGCATGTTTTTGCTTTGTCTCGTAACCTAGATTTAAAAAAGTCCAAAAAACACTAAAATCGATGCATGGTTATAGAAGTTATACCCCTTTAAAGCTCTTTCATACTCGAGATGGTCAACTTTGACACCCTGTAGCACACCCTGTGTTAAAACAGGGTGACCACAGAAACATTTTCCTTAAAGGTTAGCTCCCGCTTTTCAATTTTTGGGAACACCATTTCCCGATTGGACCAGTAGTTTAAAAGATCTATATTTATTACCATGTTTTTTGTGTTTGGAACCACTGTGCGTATGCACAACCATATTCGTTCAGCTTAATGATAAAACTAATTATCTGTCAAATCAGACATGAGCTAAGTGTTACCATTCACGAAATAAGCACTAGTTGAAAAAAAAAACGTTAGATGGCGGACCCTTTATAATGTATTTTAAAGGAATTAGAGTTAAATTAAAGAAGAAAACTTAACAATAGATGCAAATTTCCTAACGAAGTTACTAAATTAATCGGTTTGTACTTCCAATTAATTAATTTTTACATTCAATGTTTTAGACTGACAATTCGTAATTACCAGGAACTTCATGCACTAAAAAAGGGTGTTTTAGGCGCCTTTAATATGCATGTAAAATCTTAAAATATGCACAAAAAAATTAAAAAATGCACTTAAATTTGTTTTATTAAATATTTTCATGTTTTTAAGCAATTTTAATTAAACTTTTAAGTTAAATTGTCATCTTCTAAATATTCTCTGCATACGTTTTGCATAGTTAACAAAAAATTTTAAATACGCATTTAAAAAATCACTAAAACCTGTTTCTCATAATCAAAGTTTGCATATTAAATTTAATAGAACTCTGAAAAGGGGCTGGATCCTCTTTCGTATATATGATCGTTGGTCAAATATAAAATTATAAAATCATTTACATTTAAAAAGTGCTTTTTACGGAAAGCTAAGCAAAATTCAATAGTAATATGCAAAATAAGTAGAAATATGTAATACAAATATGAATTTAAAGCAAAAAAAATTATATGATATAATATATTTAAAGCGAAATATGTAAAATATTCGTTTATATCAAAATCAAATCAAAAAAATTATATCAAAAGAAGAGCAAACGAATTTGTTTGTAAAGTCAGTAATTTTTATTTTAATTTTCACCCTTCCCAAAAAAATATAACAAATTAATGCCCAAGATTGGTCACTTAAATGTGATTTAAATTTGAAGTTAGAAACTGACGTGTGTATTTAAATAGAACTTAAAGTCCAAATAGCATTTAAATACGAAGTGAAAAACTGGGCATAAGTATTTGATTCGACATTCAAAAATTAAGATTTAATTTTCTTTTATTATCATTCCTATTTCAATCGTATTGGCACCCATGTAATGTCTCTAAAGTATTCCAAAATAATTTTGTTTAAAAATTATTTTTAAAACAAAAATTTGCTTTGAAACATTTTAGTTTTATTGAACACAGAAATTTTATTTTTTCAGTGTTGTTTTGTTCCAAATTCGCCTAAATTAAATCGGTCCACACGCTAGTTGGATTGAGTGATACATTTTGTACTATTTTAATTACAAAACTAAAAATGCAACGAATTTAATTTATGAATACTAAAGTGTTAAAAGTCATAAAAATGACACCGAATGACATGTTCTTTTGATAATGAAAGATTTGTTCAAGGTGAAAAATTAAGATTTTGAAATCGAAAGTCGAATATTTTTTAAACTCAAAGAGTTTCAACAGAGCTTAAAGCATGTTGTTTCTCGAATATTTTTTAAACTCTAAGAGCATTTTGTTTCTTTATTTCTTAACCTCGATTACAAAAAGTCTACACACAGAAAAATAAAGTGCCAACCGAATTGAAAAGTGTACTTTGGTGGCCATAACAAATAAATTCGGATAGTAAAACTATAATTATCTGTGATTTCGGAATATTATGGTTATTGCAATTAAATGTCAGTTGTATTAACAGAATTTAATTGCGAATTCCAATTTTCAGTTGTACCAACCGAGTTCAGTCGTAACAACCGAATTTCAGTTGGCAAATGGCTAAATTTTTCTCTATGTGTAAAATCAATAAAATCATTTGTTAAAGTTATAGGCCCATACAGCTTTTAAGACAAAAAGTTCTTAAATTGTTGCAAAAAGATGAAAACAATCGATATTAAATGCATATTTTTAAAATTGTAAGTACATACTTTGTGATTTTTAATTCATATTTTATGTACATAAAACATGATTTTCAAGGCAGCGACTTTCATGCCAATGAATGTTTATAGTCATTAGCCCAAAGGCAATTTTGGAGAATAACTTTTACTAATCAAATAATTCGCAATAAAATTGCATTGATTTGTTGTTTGCATATTTTGGTACAAATGCTTATCTTGACTTTAAGTGCAGATTTTTTTAAATTTTTTATGATTATTATTGCATATTTTGTAGAATTAAAATTATATTTAAAATAATTAAAAGGAAAAATGTAGAAACCTTAATAAAGCACTAAATTGAAACAAGAAATTTAAATACTCATTTTTTATTTCAAACTGGGTTTTTACTCCACCGCTCTTACGATTTTTAAGAACCGAAAAATTCAAATATTTTAGATTTTTGCTGCATACATTTGTATTTTTAGTGCGAAGTTTTTTTTTATTTTTAAGAACATATTGCGAATTTTTTACTGCATATTTTAAGGGCATAATTTAGATCAAGGGTGCCCAAGCCCTATACGCTTCGTGCTCATTTGTTTTTGTAAAAACACTTAGCTATAGGCTGTGTGTTTTAATACACATAGAGCACTCAGCACTAGCAATACGAAATACACAAACAACTTTGTCTTATTAGTTTTTTTGTCGTTCTTCATTGTATACACGCAAGCGCAAAGCAACAACACTTTCGTATGCTTTGCTGGTAAACATTGAAATATTTTTTTCTTTGTATGTATTGGTTTTTACAACAAAAAATATTGAATAAAAATTAGTTTTTCTTTAAATGTATTGGTGTTTGCTCTTCCATAAGGAACTCTTGGGCACTCCTGATTTAGATGAAAGTCTTTGTCCTGATGATTATTAATACATTAACATCGGAGCCCTGCACTCATAAAAATAAGTAAGAAGAAAAGTTAGTAAAACGTCTTGTAAATCAAGTATACTAATTTTCAGCCAAATGTGTTGCTGAAATTTTATTTTCAGCAAAAGCTTCAGTTATACTTATTCAGCACTTAACTGTTTTGAACTAATGTTTTACTTATATTTTATTAATGTTTACTAATTTATTTTGCTACAAAAATTGTGCTGATAAGCACATTAATAGTATGGAAGACAACCAGATTGAAAGATATACGCAGAATGAAGTAGATATCGTGGCATGTCAATATCTAGTAGATACAAGGAGAATGATATTAAAAAGCACAACTCTTGTAAAAAAAGCAACCATTTAAGATTTTTGTATCTGTTTTTCATACATAAGACAAAAGGACGCAAACAATGTGTATACATGCAAAGGGTTGAATATTGTAATTTTTTTGTTTCGTATCTAGAATGCATTTGCTGCATTTTTCTTCCCTTAAAAGATGCCATTATTTAGACAACAATATATGTAAGTAGTTGAAAGATAAATTTGTTTATGGGACAGAGCCCCAGGATGGACATTGCGAATAAAATTTTTGCATGATGTAGCAGCACCTTATGCTTTCTGTCATTGTTGTGGTTTGTATAGATGCAGTTTTCTATGCACTCTCGAAGACAAAATATTTGCTAGTTTTTCTAGAGCATAGAAAAAATAGTTTTTTGTTTGAAAAGTTGTTGAACATAATTTTGTTGGGTTATATAAAATAAGCTAAATTTGCGATTTTGCATAACGATATTCTAAAACGATTTTATTGATATTTTCCTTTTGTACCAATTTTTAGTAACTCTCAAAAAAATACTTCAAACACCCCCAGATGGTACTTTTCATGACCCTAAAATAGTCATTTATTTTTTTCATTGGTGTTGACAGTTGAAGTTAAATTAGAATTTTATTGAAAATTAAAATTTAATATAGGAACGAGGCATACGCCAAAGAAGTTTTTAAACATTAACAGAGCTCAAAAGCCTACGAAAAGCATCGTTATCATTATATTGTAAATTCGAAAGTTAAAAACGTGCTCGTGAAGAAATACAGGCAGTCTCAGGTTAAAAACTTCATCAAAGAAAAAAAAAAAACAGAAAGAACAACCAATGTCGCGAAAGTATTTAGAAAATAAGTCGACAGAAAATCATATATCGTCTTCAGACGAAGATGTTTGTAAAGGGTGTTTTTTTTATGGAGATATAGAACTTTGAAATGGAATAAAACAAAGATGAATTTTTTAAATTGACATGAAATTTACTGTATTCGAAAGATAATCTTTTGGCATTATAATTTAAATATGGCATATGACTGCCACGGCTGGCTCGGACGTAGTCTAATCTGGAGGTCCAATTTTCGATGACTTTATCCAACATTTTGTAAAATTTCATATAATTTCAAAAACTACTAGTTTTTTGATGTGATATAATGTGGTATTAAATAATGAATATACCATACTTGGGAATTTTTCATTGGTATTTAAATTTAATTGGCATTACTGTTGATCAATGCCAGTGCCAAAGAGTTTCAATATCATTCCAATGCCAATGAAGTTTTTTTAATTGGCATTGATTACACCAATTGTAATCACCAATGCGTCTAACACAACCAATTGTAATTAAATAAAAATTTAATTGTTTATAAAAAGTGTTAGTTTGGTAATGGAGTAGTCATGATGGATCATGACTAATCCGTTAAGTAAGCAACTGTAGGGTTTTTGTTTAAATTTGCAAATAAATTTCTGTTGGACGGTCACGGATTCGATTTCCGGCGACTACAACATCAGTTTACAAAAATAGTATATATGCGTTTTCTATCCCACATATGTATAGCAGCGCCAACCTACGGTGTTCCCATAGCCCTTAACCCCACAGAAGTAAAATAATGAATTAGGGCTATAAACTAAAAACCTTCAATAAGTTAACCAACTCTCCATTAGTTGGCGAGTAGCAACTGTTCTAAGACATCATCTCGCGCAATTACAGTGTTGCCATGTTTAATGAATTTCATCTTTCCTCACCTTTCATCTCTCCACTATCCCTTTTCCAAAGAAATCAAGAAGTGTCTTGCTTTTCTTAAAAAAAAAAAAAAACTAGTCCGAAGTATGAGATATGCGTGCAATTGAGGTGTTTAACATTTTTTTAACGCTTCTGTCAAGTTCGACTTTAAGCATTTTTTGGAAAAATATAAAAATTTTATTACTTTTCTCCGTCGTTAAAAAAAAAAAATTGGAAGACAGAATTTTTATCGTTTTTGTTTTTTTTTTTAAGGATAATTTTTAATGTATGTGATTTAAAGAAAATAGTGAACGGCCCAATCCGAGGTATAACACCAAAAGGTGATGATGAATTTAGTTCGATTCGAATCTTACAACAAAATGTTAACAGGATCTAATAGTTGTGCGATTTTTGTATTTTTTATTTGAGTATTTAGATATATGAAAAATTTTGCTTAATTTTAGGAAATCGGAACTTTTTGTATTTAATTTTTTTATAGTTTCAATAACCCTGCATTAGAGTATAATAATGTATGTAATTGTTCAAGGCTAGTTTTAAAAATTTGCTATAAATAGGCATCGGTTTTGGTGCGGAATGTTTTTTCCCCAAAATGACCAAAGAATAATATTTTTCTCTCAGTACAGAATTGCCCATATATTGGTGCCATGCTCAAAGGTTATACTCCTGATTAAAAAGAATAATATTTAAATTAAAACTGTAACTGTCATAAGGGTTTATATTAAAAAATATATATATTTTTTTTAATACGAAGCAATTTAAGGTTTTTTTTTTTTATAAAATATAAACTAAAATAAAACATATTTTGATTTACTCGATTAATTGACCAAGAGTGTTCGATTTATTTGTTACTGTAAATTGTGCATTTTAAGTTACTCAAACAATTGTTTGATGAAAAGTAATATACGACATTACATGAATGCGGCTAATATAAAAACTAAAATGTATACAGTTTTAAAGTACTCTGAAAAATATGAGGTTCGAAGTTCATGTTGCCTATGTTTTAATCACACAGTTCGTCGAAATGCACCCAAAACTGTACTTCGGCAAAATTACGTTCAAATCCGAAATAGCCCGAAAATTGAAAAAAGAAAAAATACGTGTCCATTTAAACTTAATAAGGATTATCATATGTCAATTTGGTCGTGACACTAAAATACAATCCCTTATAAAGTATCCTAGAATTAGTACATTTTTTTAAAACAACGACAACATTAAAGCGAAATTTTACAAAAACAACATATAGGCGGATGTGTCTTTAAAATCTCTTTCCAATAATTGTAATTGTTGACCCCAATTGTTAAACCCTAAAACCCAACTTTTTAATATTTAAACAAGATAAGGGCTATCGTTCTACTTTTCAAGAAATCGTACACATGTGAACTTCTTGTAGTATTTGAATTTGTGTACTATAATTTGAAAACGTGAAATTTAAAGGGTCAGTAATAAAATTGGTTTTTAACATGCACCGATTTCTCTTTTTCCATTTTTTCCCTCAGACGATTTCATAAATTTTCTATCAAAGGTGGGTGCATTTTAGCGGAGAACACTGTATCGGCTTTAATCTCCACCGACAGACTGATAGTCATAACAGACCCAGCAAACAGACACAATGAGTTTAGTAACTCAAACTCAAAGGTTTGCACCAAATTACCCTTCATATTATAGATCTAACCGTCTTTATATGAGAAATCCCCAAAAGTAATATGTTATGCTTACCGGCTAGCTTACGAAAAAGTGGCTAACGAAATATAAATGTTTTGTAATCGATCGTGACCATAGATTTTCAGATTACCAGGCGACTGCTGCCGAAACATGCAATAAAACAAACATTCTACCGAGATATTCCAATGTTTATGCCTTACTCGTTTGCTTAAGCCCCGTTTTCATTTGTACACATGTGTCTACACTTTACTTCACACAAGTATAATGTACAAGTGCGATAAAATTCTCTATATGTCAAAAATGTATAAAAGAAAAATCGTTTAATTGTTCAGCCTCTTATCAACACACACAAAAAATACATTTAAACAGTTATTTTTTCTTCTAATAATTTTTTTTTTTTTAATTTTTGATTTTAATCTTTGTTTACTTTCATTTGTGTATAACACAACACTTGTCTTAAGACATGTGGTAACTTTATGAAATATTTAAAAAAATAAAGCTTGTCTAAAAATGTGTCGATATTTTTAAATGTGTGTCTATATTTTAGCATGTGTGTAACGAATTGTGTTCACACACATTATACATTTGCTTTAGACAACACTTTTCTGACATGTATAAAACACTTGAGTGATTGTGTTAACGGGGTTTTATATGTACTACATTTTGTACTACAACCAAAAACTAGTAGTTTTTGAAAACTTCTAGTTTTTGATTACAAATTTGAATGGAATTTGACTATTTAACTACTACTTTTAATTGTAGTATAAATGAGGTATTAGACAAAAGAAAAATGTAATGTCTTAAAATAGATTTACAGAAAAAAAGTTCCATCATTGTTTTATGTTTGGAAATTGCATGCCGTAATACATTTGAAATATGTACTTAAAGTATGAAGTAAAAATCCAAAATATGCGTTTAACACATTCAATACATTTTCATAAAAACGGTTATTGGCTACCACAGTTACATCAACACGGAAATGAAAATTTTAGAAAAGCAATGCCAATAAAGGCGTTTTTGTCCTTGTATAGGCGGTCTTATTTCACTATTTTACCGGTTTCATTTTAAAATACCTTGAACTAAAGTTAAAATAACGCTAAAATACCGAAACGCCGATTTATAACGGTATTTTGTAGATATAACAAAATTCAGTGGGTCAACTTTTGAAATTAAGAAGACACATGCCAGTATTGAAATCGTAGTTTTACAATATTAATATAGGTCCAGAGGTGGGAGTGGTAGGCAACTACCGTTATAATGAAATGGTTTTAAATATTCACTTAAATCGAAATATGCACTAGAAACCAAAAAATATACACATAAAATCCAAAAATATGCAACAAATATAAAAAAAAATGCACTTAAAATTTTTGGATTTTTAAAAACCGATTTCTCACCAGAAAGCGTTAGTTACAAATTAAATCCAACATAAATGTCTAACAAATGACAACAAGATGCTATCTTTTTTATATTATAAATACTATCTTCTTTATTTTTAATTAAATATTTTTAATTTCTACAAAATATGAAAAAATATGCAATTTAATTGAAAACATGCAACAAAAAATGCCAAATTTTGCAGTTATAGAAAAATATGCATTTATACAAGAATGTGCAAAAATATGCAACAACAAATCGGTGGCATTTTGTTGCACATTCTTTGATTCGGAAAAGTATTTGTTCAAAATCGGTTTTGTGCTACTGACTACAAACTTGCATTTGAATGAAAGTCACTGCCCTGATAATGAAATTTGTAACACTTTTCGGAAACACATTATTTTATATTTAACCCTTTACTTCATGAAACTCGGGATTTTAAAAGAAAATTATATATTTTGGTAGAAAATGAAAAAATAAATATACCTATTTCATTATTTTCATATGATTTCATTTTAAGAACTTTATTGAAGGATAACGATTCGTTACATATATGTAACAAAATCATATGAAGGCATAAAAAGTGCATTTTCGCAAAAACCGTGATTTTTCGACACTTTTGAAGCATGAAAATTCACATCTCTTTATCTGTTCTTAACCATTTGGAAGATAATACTAAAAAAATTCATTAAGCGAAATAATGTGACAAATATTATGATATATTATGATGTGAGCAAGATTATTTAAGTTCAAGATCATTTGTTTTTTGTTAAACAAAAAACCGTGCAAAGTTTATTCACTAATTAAAAATGTCTTGATGCGCTAATTTAATGCCGAATTTATCTACTGACAGGTCCTTGCATGTTTCATTTCGCGTCAACGTAATTTTACAGAGGGCCATTGTAGAAAGGATAGAAGATTTGCCCAAATTATAATTATTAAAGGAAAAATGTCAACTCTTTAACCGTATTGTTTTATTTACTCGATGAGAAGTAAAAACCGAAATTGGAAGAATTGAACTAATTCAAATTCAAAATAATTCATTTTTATTAGTTAATAAACATTGTTCGTGGACAGGCTGTAATCTCTAGTTATAATGCACCGTGTTTTTATTAAATAAACAACAATTTTCAAATGTTTTTCTTTTAAATTTTAAAAAATTAAAACCAAAAGTCTATTTTTTGATCTTTTATCATAAATTATGATGTGATCAAGAATATTGAAGTTCAAGATTATTTGTTTTTTGTTAAACAAAAAACCGTGCAATGTTTATTTATTAATAAAAATGTCTTCATCCGCTAATTTAATCCAGACATTATCTACTGGCAGCGCCTTTTATGTTTAATTTCGCGTCAACGAAAATCTTCAGGGGGCCAATGTAGAAGTGGTAGAAGATTTACCCAAATTATAATTTTTGAAGGGAAATGATCAACGCTTTACCCGTATTGTTTTATTTACTTGATGAGAAGTAAAAAATTAATAAATAAACATTGCACGTTTTTTTTAACAAAAAACAAATGATCTTGACCTCGGAAGAGCGAAAAATAAACTTTTGGTAATATTATTATATATTTATGGCAAATTTGCTTCTTTTTACTATTTCCGTAACGAATCGAAATTAAAAAAAAAAAACAAATATTTCGCGAGTTTTAAAAAAAGTGTTTATATTTTTCAATTTAAGAATACATTATGAGTTTTATGATTATTAAGCTTTTTTATACTTTTACAAAAAACATTCAACTTTTCGAGTTTACGGACGGATGAAAAATGGTCGTGTTTTGCCATTAAAATTCATCTATTTTCAAATTTATCATTACTCCAGAAATAATTGCTATTAAAATTTAGTTGTTGACTAAATACACAGGGTGACACATAAGTTCAAGTTCTTCGTTCCATATATGTTACACCATGCAGTAATGCGTTAATAATAAAGCTGAAAGTACTTTTATCCAACTTTTGCTGGGATGATGGATGCGCGCAGAGTGGGGGATATATATTTGAATCAGAAATTGCTTACAAATGGCTTATTTAATTAACAATTATTTCAATTTGCAATTGTATGTTTTATTTCAAAGTTTTTCGTATTTCGATTTTCTTTATCTGTCCAAGTTTTTCCTCTTGATTATCTCGAGTTGTATGAATGTTCTAACGAGATGGTGGTATTTAAAGGTACGTACACACATGGCAAACATACAGACATTTACGTTGCTGCATTTGAATTTAGTGCCGCAGGTGCACCATAGAAAGCGCTTTAATGTCATAAATTTACAGATGACCATGGTAATGGCAATGGCTTTGGCTGAGTCAATTGATGTAGTTTTGGTATCATACATATTTCCTGCGGTAAACAACAAAAACAACTAATATTTCTGTGTTTTCACAGATATTCCCAGTTGGCTCTGTGTTAAAGGCATTCTTGACAATGTATAAACGACAATAGATAATCATTGAAGACATACAGTTTGTCAATTAATTATTTTCAAATTGAAAATATTTCGAAAAATTAATAAATAACAAAAACGAATGAAGTTTTTTGGGATTTTTTTTTAATTATAATAAGTAAGGGCATAAAACATAAATAATTATTTATGTTTTATGCACTTACAGTGTCGCGCAAAACAAAAGCAACAACATCTTCAAAGTCGGGTAGAAAAAATATTTTAATTGTATTTTTTGTACTATTGGAAGTATATAGGAAATATATAACAAAACTGATCAAAATAAATATGTGGTATAAGGCAAACAAAATAATGGATGCTCCCAATGTAAGCCAAGCTCCTCATAAGGCTGGTGGGCAGTGTTGCCATGTATTTTTTTCAAAAAACTGTAAAAAAAACTGTTTTTTTAAGAAAAAACTGTTTTTTTTTTAATAAAAACCAGTAGAAAAAACAATTAATATGTGCATTTTGAATTCAATTGCATTTTATTTAAACATAAAACAACATAAAAAACATTAAACATATAACATAAAGCATTTTATATACACAGAAAAAAAATATTTTTTGTTGTAGACAGTGTTGCCATGTATTTTTTTCAAAAAACTGTAAGAAAAAACAGTTTTTTTAAGAAAAATCTGTTTTTTTTTTAAATAAAAAACAGTAGAAAAAACAGTTAATATGTGCATTTTGAATTCAATTGCATTTTATTTAAACATAAAACAACATAAAAAACATTAAACATATAACATAAAGCATTTTATATACACAGAAAAAAAATATTTTTTGTTGTAGACTAACTAAAAACAACACAAGAGAAACGAAAACAGACAGAAACAAAATGACATTTCAGGGTTTCAACACAAACAAATGTTAAAAAGGAAGTTAAAACTTACTACACAGTTGCATTCAATGCGTAGTATTATTTTTTATTTAAACATTTTGCGCAACTTTTGCATTAAATTTATAAATTCAAGTAAAAAAAAGTAAATCGAGCAGGTAAACTGTTGAAAACTGGAAAAACTGAAAAAAAAAGGCTGAAATTAAACAAAAACTGTTTTTTTTTCATGAAAAACTGGAAAACTGTTACGCATCCTAAAAAACTGGAAAAAACAGTTAAAACTGGCAATATGGTAACACTGCTGGTGGGGAAATGGTTTCAGTTGGGAGATTGGACCTGTCGTGATATGTTAAAACAGCACCGGTTCTTAAAATACCTGTCATATTGATAGATGAGCAGATGCCCAGTTTCTAATAGTGCCGGTTTCTAGTCACGTGATCGGTATAAAGTCAATATTTCGTAATGGCAGTACCAGGCCTGTGGTAGGTGAAAATAAGACCGGTTTATAAAGGACGTATCACGTTAAAGGTTTAAAGTGTCTTTGCAAATCTGAAAAAAGGAGTTGACTAAAAAATATTGCACTAAAATTCGAAACGTGTTGTGAAGACGGGAACCTAGAAAATTCCCGAAATAGATCTATCAACACATTCCTGAAAGTGGTCAATTAATAAATTAAAATAAATAAATTAATAAAAACTTTATACACAGAAACAAAAAGATAAGAAAACGTTTTAACAACACAGTTTGTTTAAAACTAATGTTAAAATCAATAACCCTTCGTAATTGATTCAAATGTTTTGATTATCAATATTGCAACTCTCAGAATAGCACTCAATAATTCGCTGTTGTTAAATAAATAATTGAAAAAATTTGCATTTCCAACAAACAAAATACTTAAATCAATGAAAAATATATGTATTTTTGAAATTTTGAAATTTTTTCATGGCCTGCTTTAATTTACATTTTTTATTCTAGTTTGTTTCTAATTTCTTATGTGTAAATGATCATGCTACAACAAGAAAAGCGTAAAAAATCAATTGTTGCTCTTTGTACTTACCCAGGTAGAAATTTGGGATGGTACAAAAAACGAAGAGTTTTCAAAACGTTTGTTTTTGATGGTACTAAAATAAAAGCGTTTCCAAAGCGATAATTGCAAATAATACAAAAAAAAAGCATTTAAAAAACATTATTTTGGATTGCTATTCGAACGTTCGGACAAAGTATTTTAGGAATACTTTTTATACAAAACTTACAAATATTTGTGAAATAAAAACACTGTAAAAACATTGGTTCAAAGCGTTTTTCCAACGTTTGTAAAAAGTACTTAAGAAGTTCTTATCGTACAAAATTTACAACTGTTTATAAAATAAAACCAATGTAAAACCATTGAGTTAAAGCGTTTTTCTAACATTTGCCAATAGTACTTTAGAAATACTTTTTTTTTTTGCGATTGCAGCTGTTCTCTCTGTTATAATGTCAAACGAGTTGCAACAACAGTTTAGTGGATGCGGAAAGCCAAATAAGGGTGTAGGCAAAGAAAATTTCAGTTCAACCCAAGTATATGAAGAATTAAAGGGTAATAAGTACATAACTTGTGAAAAAAGTATTTTTTTACAACATTTATTTTCTACAGATTTTTATTACATCAGTTTGAAACTGAAACACCATCCAAAATTTTGACACAGACAAGCCGCTGGTTGGCGACTGCTAAGTACAGAAACTGCTCAAAACAATCTATTTTCAATCAAATTTTTCTTTCGAGCGTTTTGACAATGTTCAAAATTACAACCCTCAAAGCGGTTATCATTTGGGTCGTTTTCATAACGCTTAATAACTGTAAGCCAAAATGTTCTGCAAATACTTATTTAACGATTGAAAAAGCATTTCAAAAATTTTGTTTTGCAATGTTTTGAGAACGTTATAAAATACCATCCTCAGACCGTAAATTTGGGTTATCATTTTGCACATCCTCAAAACGCTTTAAATTTGTAATTTGGTATGTTCTGAAAACGCTTGTACCATCATGAAAAATGCTTTTAAAACGTTTTAAAGATTGTATTTTTCTACCTGGGTAGTTTAGTTGCTATTTGAACTTTGTTGTGAGAACATCATTTTTGATGCGAAAAAGTGTTGTGTGAAAAGTGAAGTGTTGTGAAATAAATAAGTAAAAATAAAGTGTTTTAAAAATATATATACATAAATCTAATTCAACGGAAGATATTTTAAAGGAATGGCCAGAATATTTAAAGCCGTTTGGGTTCAGATTGATAAGAACAAAAAATATATTTTTTGCATATGTTATCTGCACTTGTATATGTATATTTGTTAGTACTCATTACAGATTGTTATCGATTTTGGCCTATAATATGTCGATGCTAAAGATTTAAAATCAAAATGGTCGTTTTACGAGAAAAATATTATACCTACTCGTATGTATACTTAAAACCAAAGTTACCAGTGCTTTTGCTTCGAAGCAATTGCAAGATTTAAATTCTTATGATGCAAGTAAATAATATATATTCGAATTTTTTATCATAAGGTAATAAAATGCTTTGTATTTCTGGCATCTGCACAATTTTTTCCGACTTCAACAAAAGTTTATGACGGATAAGAATGGAGCCAAATTTAGAAAACAGATACAGCGGTAACAGATTCTCAAAATTACGTTGCTCTAATTGCCAGTTCCCAAGAGGAATTAAACGTTATGCTATAAACACATAGATGACTGCAGCTACACGACTACAGCCTGTCAAAAATAAAATACACACGTTTATACGAAAAGGATTATTTTGGCACCAACACAGCTACACGGCAACCCGACTACTTTTGCCGCTGTAGTCAACTTAGGATTATTTCTATTTTTGTTGGCTACAAAATGTTGCAACATTAAATGCAATTTTCACTACTGAAATAAAAATTCATTTGTATAAAAACAGCTGTTTACTATGTTTTCTGTCGTTTCCAAAATAATAAGTAGCTGATCACACGGCGACGATTGCAGTGAACGGCATTTGTAGTCGTGTAGCTCTGTAGCCTCCTGTGGTCTATGTGTTTATAGCATAAAACTAAAACTACAAAACCCAAACATTCAACCAAGATTATTAATTAATTGGTAGTATAGTAGAAGTTTAAGAAATGTTTATTTTTTTCGATGGCATAAATTATCACATGTTAAACGTGTTAACAGCTGTAGATCTTTTATTTAAAACTTTTTTTTTCTTTAACCTTGAGTTTCCAAAGGAATCCGAGATATTTTACAATTTTTTACAAATGTTTTTCTATGAAGTGCCAAGTAACACGTAATTTAGCAAAATATTTACAGTTAAAAATTAAATTTTAAATTTAAGTAAACCTTAATTTTATGTAAAATATTTTCATGTAATTGTTTATGAAATTCTTATTTATGTTCATATTAATACAAAATAATTATTTTTAATTACTTTTTTTACAGATTGGAATTTATTTTTGTAATGTTTTTGTTGTTTTTTTTTCAATAAAATTAATTAAAACCATTTTTTAGTAGTTTTTTTACAGGGACTATAAAAAATCAATTCAACTATTTATCAAATCAACGCATGTTTTTTATTAAATTCTATTTCTATTCAATTACTTTGTCATTGAAATTTGGTCAAAATTCAATAGCACATGTAATTGATTTGAATATTTATTTATTTGAATTCTTTCTAATATTTAATATCTCTTGTATTAAAATTAATAATTTTTTTTATTGAAAACGAAATTAAATTCAACAACTTTTGTCATTCATTCAATTAATTTTGTTATTGACTCAAAAAACTAATATTCAATAACACATTTACAATTTTTGTAATCAATAGTGCAAAAATCGTCATCTAAGGAACAGTTTTCATTGCAGTATTTAGAAATTTTATGAAAATAAAAATTTTATAATCTTTTTTAATTGTTTTTGGTTAAACCTCTTTTCAAACTTATTTTCAATAATTTTCTGTTAAGTATTTGTAATTTCAAAATATATGAACTTTAAAAATTCACTAAATCAGAATTTGAATGACATTGAAACCGCAATTTTTTTTAAATGGGAGTCATAATAATATAAATTCAGTCATATTAATATAAATCTTATAGTTAAAAGTCCAATATTGCGAAATGTGTCCAAATATTGCTGCCGAACAGTCGGCCATACAAACTTTTGCTAAGGAAAGGTACAATTATTATGGAATTATTTTAAAAATGTAACGCTTTCTCTTCAGCTAAGTTAATAACAGAACCAAATTTAATTTTGAATAGACGGCTCAGCATCAATTTAACGTCTCTATGCATTATAAGAAGGTTTAATTGAAATAAGAAAGCCGTTTGAGCTTGGTTTTTCGAATGTTCTTTATTGAAAAACTTAGGCTTAATTTATACTATAAAAATGCTTACTAAGTATTTCTAGTACAGAGGGAAGTGTAGCAGTGGAGTAGACATTTTCAGTTAGACAAAAAAATGAACAATGTACAATACCGAAAGGGTTGACTGTTTAATAATGTTCACAGTGGTTGTAACTAACGTTTAATTGAATATTCTCAGTCAATCTAGCTGTAGTCTCAGACAATTCAACTGTAACCACAGTAGCTGTTCACGTTGGTAACTTGATAGCCTTTTACTTCAATTACCCAAAATAAACTTGTTAGTAATAAACGAATTCAATTCATACTACGCATGCTACACCTCCCCTTTTCAGAAGAATGTTCATATAACTAGGTTTTATGAATATTCTTTTACAATAAAATATAGAAAAATTAAAGTAATTTAATAACTAAAATTGTGTTTTACGTTTTTGTTTTTATTAATTGAAATTTTATTATGGTGTTTTTTTTTTTATAGTGGAGCTCCTTATATTATTTTGTCTTATATGTTTCATTGATTATAAATTTTAAGTCTATCTTTATGAACTGTTTGTTCTTTATTATTCTTATTATCAAATATAGTTACATTATTTCTTAAATCTAGGTTTTTAATTTATATGGTCCCTTATATTGGGGTTCTAATTTATGCCCTGTTTCATCTCTGAGTAAAACTAAATCTCCTATTTTAAAATTGTAATCTAGTGTTCTCTTATCGTAATTTAACTTCTGCATTAACTTAGATCTATCTATCATATCGCGCGCTCTTCTATGTGCTACTTCTAATCTAAATTTTACCTCTTTAGAATAATCGTCTATGTTATAAAGTGAACTAATTCTATCTACCTCACTAAATTGTCGAAACTCATTCGGAAGTCTACCAAATACTAATTCATACGGACAGTAGTTATGAACCGATGACGGCGTAGTATTAAAACAGTATGTAAAGTATCTTAGCCATTCGTCCCAGTCAGTTCTGTCGACGGATATGTATGACCTAACATACTCGTTGAAAGTTCTGTGACTTCTTTCTATAGTGCCCATAGTTTGGTGGTGATGAGCTGTTGATGTGAGTTTCTGTATTTTAAGGAGATTGCATAGTTCCGTTAATATTGAGTTTTTGTATTCTGTACCCATATCCGAAGTGAACGTCTTCATTGGACCATATGTCAGAACAAAATGTTCGAAAATTGCCTTTGCAATTGTTTTAGCACTTTTGTCCCGTATGGGTATTGTTACCAGATATTTTGTCATGTCGCAAATTATAGTGATTGCATATTCATTGCCATTAAATGATCTTTGTAATGGACCTATAGTATCCACTAATACAATATCAAATGGTTTCGCCGGTGTTGGCGTTAATATCATGGGACTTTTAATGTGCTTTGTAGTCTTAGCCGATTGACACTTTTGGCATGATTTAACGTATTTTGTTACGTCTTTTGTGATATTCTTCCAATAGTAATATCTTTTAATTTTGTTCAATGTTCTTGAAACACCGCAGTGACCTCCTTCTGCAGGGTCTTCATGGTATCGTTTCATGACATCTTGAATAGCGTTAGCATTATCATCAATTCGGGTCACCTCATTTAGTAGCGCTACTTTTATATGATTCAATTTTGCATTGCCCATTTGTTTGAATTCATTAATAGAGATAAATTCGAAAATTTTCTCACTAGGTGCCATCTGTAATTTCGTTATGCTATGTTTACCGGCCACTTCTTCGAGCCTTGGGAAAATTTGTCCTAAGTCAAGTTTCCCATTAATAAACAAATCATTTATTTGTATATATGCCATTATAGATTTTCCTCGTTTGATGTAACATCTTCCGGGGGTAATCTTTAATTTACAATGTTTCCTAACGTCAGTGTTCTTAATCGGTACATATATATTGGGCTTTTCATTTTCTCTTAATTGATGCCGCTTATTCATTTCATATTTAGCCATATTTTGTGTCTTATTTGTCATTGCTCTGGTTGTCACTTTTAGTATGTTGCTGTTTTTCATATTTAAGTCTTTTAAATCATTTATCGTAATACGCGATAAAGCGTCTGCTACGTAGTTATCTTTTCCCATAAGATATTCAACTGTAAAATCGTATTCCTCTAGATCAAGTCTAATTCTAGTTAATTTTGAGCTAGGGTTCTTCATTGAAAATAGATAAGATAGTGGTCTATGGTCGAATTGAACGAGAAAATGTTTTCCATAAATATATGGTCTAAAGTGTTTTATTGCCCAGTGTATTGCTGTCAATTCTTGTTCAATGGTTGATTTATTGCTTTCTCCTTTTGTGAAGCTTCTAGATGCGTATGCTACAGGTAATTGTTTTCCGCCATATTCCTGTGTAAGTACGGCGCCACATGCATATTTGCTTGCATCTGTTGTTATGCAGAACTGTTTTTCAAAGTCTGGGTATTGCAATAATGTTGGTTTCATCAGTGCTTTCTTGAGATGTTCAAAGGCAATATCGCATTCCTTTGTCCACTCGAATGGTACTCCTTTTTTAGATAATCTAGTAAGGTGCCTTGAATAATCAGAAAAATTTTTGATAAATCTTCTGTAATAATTGCAAAAAGCTACGAATCTTCTTGCGCTGTCGGCATCTGTAGGTTTCGGATAATTTTCTATTACTGAATATTTACTATCATCTGGGAGTATGCCTCTGTTGGTACATTTATGTCCAAGGTATGTGACCTCGTGCATGAAGAATGAACATTTTGCAGGATGTAATTTCAGGTTATGTCTGCGACATAATTCGAAAACATCTGTTAAATTTGAAAGCATGTGTTTCTCGGAACAACCTAGTACAACTAAGTCGTCCATGTATAAGAAAGCTTGGTCTGGTCTCAGACCACTAAAAGCAATTGTCATCATTCTTTGGAATGAATTTGGTGCTACTTTCAGACCATATGGTATTCTTGTAAATCTATATGAACCTTTAGTAGTTGAAAATGAAGTTATGTTTCTAGAATCCTTTTCCAATTCTATTTGGTTAAATCCGGATATCAGATCAAGGCAAGAAAAGTACTTTGCTCTTCCAAGTTGATCCAAAATATCATCTATCCTTGGTAATGGAAATTTATCAGCAATTAATTTCTTGTTAACTTGTCTGTAGTCTATCACTAATCTCCATCTTTTTTCCTTAGAATTTGGCAAAGATTTCTTTGGAACTAGAAGTATTGGACTATTATATTCGGAATATGATGGTTCTATTATTCCATCATCTATTAATTTATTTACCTGATCTTCGATTTCCTCTTTATGTGTATGTGGTATGTGTAACAGTTTCTGATTCCAAACCAAAAATATCACTGTATTCGGTGCATATTTCCGTTAATGTTTCATTAAATCTTTTAGGAAAATTTTTCTGCAATATTTTCAAAATTTCCTGTTTTCTATTTTTACTGTTGGATTTACTCTTTATTATGTCATATTCATTTACATCCTCCGTTATAATTTTCTCTTGCTTTAGTGTATTTACCGAATTATTAGTGTTAAGTATCCTAATAAAAGCGTTGTTAGTTTTGACTATTGTGCTAGCTATAAAGACTCCCGGTTGGGGTTCCTGATTAGGTATCAAAATTTCCTCATTGCATGATGTAAGTTTTATTTTTCGATTACCTCGGATCTTGCCGGTAAAGCAATATTATTATTACAAGTATTATTTATTGGTATTACTATTTGTTCTGTTAAATTGTGTGGTCTTATGATAAAGTAATCTTGATTTAGGTTAAATTCAAGTATACAATTAAACTTTTTCATGAAATCCATCCCTATAATTCCATCACATGGAATTGGAAATTCATCTTCTACTACGTGAAAATTGTGGGGTATCAAAAAATTATCTGTTTTTAAATCAAAAAATGTTCTACCGAGTCTGAATCAGTTTCCGCCTCAGAAATTGGGTCCAATTTGCCGTCACTGCCTGAAGCCAGTATGATATTCGTATCTATTCTCAGTGGCTGTTCAATTGAATGTGGCACTGTTTGGATTATATTATATTTATCAAGTATTCTAACTAATTGATCTCTTAAACTCCAATAGGTTTCCAAAACCAGTGTTTCGTGTTCTTCTGTGAATTTTCCTCTGTTTCTGTATGCTATTTCCCTAATTGTTTCCAGTGAATTAATAATCGTGTTCAAATGTTTTCTCACTGTTTCTGGCCGAATAAATCTACTCTTATTAATGCACTTATATGCTCTTATAAAGTTCTCTTTTTCGGAAGAGATTAGTTTATTCACTAGTTCCCATTTATCCATTTAGATCCGCTGTTCTAGTTCCCTAATTTCAGTATATATCGGGTTCTTGGCCCTACTTTTAATCTTCCTTTAAAATTTCCTTCAAAATAAAGGACCATTTACAAAAAATTTTTTTTTGTTTGTTTTTTTTTTTAAAGTTTTTTAAAAAAAAAATTTATTATATTTTCTTTTCCATAATCATTATATTTAAAGTTTTTATATTTTCATTTTCAAAAGGTAATTTGGAATTTTATGTTATTCAAAATTTTATTTCGTTAATTTTGTTTTAAATTAAAATTTTATTTCATATTTTCAAACAAATTATTTGATTTATTTTGTTGCTCTAATGTAATTTTAAAATTTTATTTTTTTCTTTTCTTTAAATTTAAATTTTTATTAAAAAAATTTATCAGATATAAAAAATAATTAAAAGAATAGTGGTGCTAAGAGCGAAGTCGCCTTCTAGCCCTAACTCGTGCCTTGGGGAGCACGGAGTGTTTGTTTAAAAATTTTCTTAATTATACCTTTTTTGTAATTTCTTTTGAAGAATGTATTCTTGGATTTCCTTCTCGATGATGTCGATTTGCTTCCAGAGTTCAGCTGCTCTCTCCCATGATGGTGGTGGATTGCTGTTTATAATTCTCAGCAGCACGGCTTTCCTTTGGCGTCTTTTCGCGGTATATCCCCCTCTTCTTTTTGGCCGTTTTTGTTTTCTTTGTTCTTTTGGAGGTTCTGGTTGGGTTGACCTTTTTTGCCTCCGCCTATACTCTTCCAGAGTTAGCGGCTGCGGTTCCTCTTTCATCCCGTCTATTGGCCAGACGGGGCACTTCCTTCACGCGACTGGCGGATCTTTGTGGCTGATCCGCCAGGACAAAATGATTATTTTATTTATTATTTTTTTTTTTTCAAGGCGTGCATTGTCGAGCACTTCCTTGTAGGTGCTTCTTTGCTTTTTAGAGTGCTTTTAGAAGCACTTGCTATATAGGTGCATTTGTGAGCACCGGTTGTTTTTAATTTATTTTAAAACCAGGCAGGATCGCCATATAAGAAGGTTTAATTGAAAATAAGAAAGCCGTTTGAGCTTGGTTTTTCGAATGTTCTTTATTGAAAAAATTAGGCTTAATTTATACTATAAAAATGCTTACTAAGTATTTCTAGTACAGTGGGAAGTGTAGCAGTGGAGTAGACATTTTCAGTTAGACAAAAAAATGAACAATGTGCAATACCGAAAGGGTTGACTGTTTAATAATGTTCACAGTGGTTGTAACTAACGTTTAATTGAATATTCTCAGTCAATCTAGCTGTAGTCTCAGACAATTCAACTGTAACCACAGTAGCTGTTCACGTTGGTAACTTGATAGTCTTTTACTTCAATTACCCAAAATAAACTTGTTAGTAATAAACGAATTCAATTCATACTATGCATGCTACAGCATTCTAACTTTATTCAGGCTCTGGTATAATTTAAAGCACATTTCAATTTCGACATGTCACTGTGCTACAATGGGCTAACAATTTTCCACTTGCGCACATTAAGTTTTATGGCAATTTATTTTGCCGATTCATATAAATGTGGCGTTTGTAAAAAATCCAATAATTGATACAAGCTTGGCTTGGTGTTTAACCCATAATGTTATGTCTAAAAAAAATTCCGAATAGATATATATCGGTTTTTTGTGGGCTGTTACTGCTCGAAGTGAAATATAGAATGTTTTGTGTGCAAAATACTCACTGCAAATATATCTAAATGACAATGTAAATATCATTAAATCTGATATCAATTCAATCAAAATCAATGTTTTTTTTGATTATTTGAATAAAAACCTTGTCGATTAGAGACTAAAATTTTCTTTATAACATTTTAAATAAGATTTTGTGAAAAAAAATACGAAAAAACAGTAAGTTCAGAAAAAGTGGTATAATTAATTTATTTTTGCAGTTTTATTTATTTATTTATTTATTTAAGTCAATGGATTTAAATCCTTACTGACTATAATTAAATTACAATAGTATAATTAGATTATGAATTCAAAAACAAGATAATATTACGTTTAATGACAATAACACTCAAAGAAAAGTCTATAAAGTTATACATTTCATTAAAATCTTTGCATATTCTACGAAAAGGATCAGAATTAGCATAGTTTGTGTGAAAGACCTGAAGATATAATGGTGTAAAATTGCGAGTTGATCGTTGAGGAACGTTGAAATTAACATTACTAAGCAGGAATTCAGAACAAACAGTACCATTAAGCAAATTAACTAAAAAGTTACATTTAGCATTTTTCTTCTGCTTACTAGTGACGGCAATTTAACTCGTTCAAGTCTAACGGAATAGGATGGGAGAGCAACAGAAGGATTCCAAGTTGAGTTCCCTAAGCAGAACAGTAAAAATTGTTTTTGGACAGATTCTATTCTATTTTCCGCTAAAGTATTTGCGAAGTCGACGTTAAAATATAACCAACGACTATAATTAACTAGAGAGAAGCAAATGAAAACATTTTTTTTTTTGCATTGAAAAATAATTGCAACATGTTGAGAAAAAATTGTTGCTTAAACACTCACTTTTATTTTGTTATTTTCTATTAAAATTTAATGTATTTTAATTTTATGTTGTATTTAATGTATTACAATTTTATTAAATTATTATTCAAAGAGTTTACGAACAAATAAAATGAGGGCAGATTGAGAGAGACTGAGATGGATAGAAACCCACTGATATAACTTGATTTGTTGTTTATTATGTTCGTTACAAAAATGCATTATCTTTATTGTAAAAATTGTTCTACGCTAAAAACTTAGGTACCCAAAAATTGTACATTCTCAAACTTGAAGGGTAATGAGGAGTATCAGGAGGGCACACCCCCTCCCATGTTTTATGTTATTCATTATTTTTGTTTTTGAAAACAATTAATTGACAAACTGTATTGGAAACAAATCGTTGATGACGTTTCCATACAAATGTTCTCAAATCACGCATGTCCTGATCGTGTAAATTGTCATTGACATTTTTTTATGATCATTTGCCGTCACTTTGTCATTGCCACATATTGATTCAAAGATCTCAATGTCACATTATTCTTAAAAAGCTTAAAAACTGCACCAAAAAATTGATATGGGGTTTTCACATGATATTCGTCTTAGGAAGGATACAAAAATTCAGAAAAATCTTGTTTAGGTCAAGATTTTTTTTTTAAATATTTGTTCTTATTTCATTGCTTTTTTGAATATTTAGAATCATTTTAATAAAGTTTAACTTCAAAAATTGCATTTTTAAATACAATTTCATCGATGAGAATTTGCCAACTAGGTTTTATTATATGAGTGCGTTCGTTCGTCTTATGCGATTTCGAGAACATGAAAAAGTCGTCTAAAATTGGCATGGATTGTCGTCAAAGTGAATTCAACGATATAGTTTGTGTGTGCACCCGTCGTCAGAAATATCTTTCAGACATGGCCAACAGGGAACAATTTCGATAACTTTTAAATTCGCAATATTAAAAATGTTATATTAGGATGCTTTTTGATGTTATGAAAATTTTGTTTGCTCCATAAAATTAAAGTCCTTAGAATCTTTTGATGCCTTTTTCGATTTTAGTTATAAGTTCATTTTATTTGATGTACTTTTCGGCGGAATTATAACAGCGCTTTAGTTGTGACAAAGAAAAGTGTGTTTGGAAAAAAACTGCAGCTGAATGAAATAAATTAAACTTTTTTGCACTTTATCAATTTAGTCCGTCGTAAGAATTTACTTTAGATACCTAACTATGTTATCGAGTAATGTCTTTTTTATAAAAAAAAATGCTGAACGAAATATTTAAATTTCACAACATTTCTAAAAAGTACATAAAATGTTTGCGTTTAAAATTCTTAAAGTGGCTTTTGACTCGGAGGTGCTGTTTACAAAGTACTCAGTCACGCA
>CM037855.1:56197359-56273417 GCA_021234595.1 Delia radicum | reverse complement strand
TGTGTGTGAATTCGATTGAAAAAAGAAAAATAAAAAAAATGCAGAAAAACACATACGAAACATATCCACGTTAATTGTGATTATCTGTCATACAGTACAAAGAGTGATGTGCATTTCATATGAACGTGTAATTGTAAACAAACGACTTCAACAGTTTGTTTTAACAACAACTGCCTCAGCCCTATGCATGGGATGTAAGGCAAAATTGTTCCACGACGTTATTTCTAAACATTATCATCATCTGAGGGCTTTGTGAGCTGCAATCAAATTGTTTTTACATTGTTTCCGAAAGATTTGCCCACGCCACAGCAAGTTTTTTTTTTTTTTGTTGACGATCGAAAACGACTATGCAACAACAGCAACAAAAACATCTCCAGCACAACAAAACGTTTGTAGAGGTGTAAATGCTCGTCTAAGGTGTTACCCTGTGCTGTGATGAATGTTGCACGCCGTCACCATGGCATCACCATGTCGCACATTCTGACAACTGACACATCTTGCACAGCATAACGAACACGATCGTTCGCGGGTAACCAACAGGAGAACAAGTGATTTGCGCGCGTAGGTGTGTACTGATGTAAATGTTCAACTGCGGTGGTGTGTCGCCCAATTAAATTGCCATAAAAACAAACATTGCAAGTTGGCACTATCGGATGTGCGCAGTTTCTAGTTTTGTTACATTATATATGATTGTCACTTTGGGCATGGCACCCAGAGACAAACTGACTTAGGCTTTTAATACTACAACAGCCTAATAAACTAAATTGCATTGCACCGAACTACATTGCACTCTCACGCATTTCAGTTTCCAACTAAAAATAATCAACAAACGACCAACTGATCAGCCGGATGTATTGTGTTAGGTTTTCCGCGGGTGGTGTCAATTAGAGACAATTGAAAATCTGATTGGATTAAGTACGCAGATTTTGTTAATGTTATTTTAGTTGTGTTTTCCATTGTTCATCACATGTGTAGAAAATTGCTTTAAAACTATTATACTGCAAATAGTGAAATACAATAAAAAAAAATAATAGTGTTTAAACAATATCAAATAGTAAAGTGTCCTATGTTAGGTTTTCGTACAAACAATTTTTTGTGTTTCGCGCATTACAAAACTTTAATAACAATACATAAATAAATTAGGAAGTTTTGCACACAATCCATGCTTCAGTGTTGCATACAGCAAGTAGCGCGTAAGCTTTCTGCTTCATAAATTTTAAGTTTATGGATTTGAAGACGACGCGCTTGCGTTGTGCCACCATCGTAAACCATAAAAAAACAATGCAAAAAACAGCTACAAAAAACAAAATAAACTAAAATAAGAATTGTTGTACATGTTGTTACCATTACCCCGTTGTGTTGCCGCCCTAGTTGAACGTCACGCATAGTAAACGCCACCGTGTGTACATATCATTTCTCCGCTTCTTTTGATATTTTTTATTTATTTTTTTGTAAAATGCTGCTCCTCGAGTACACTCGTATAGTATGAAGTTAGATGATTTGTACTTGCACAATTTTTGATTAAATTTTATTGTATTTTTCGTGTGCGAATTAAAAAAATAAAAAGTGTGTATAGTTTTTTGTTTAAGATATAACGAATTTGTTTTGGTGAATTATAATAAAAGAAATCATAAACAAAAAGCTTACTCAAAATATACAGCAACTGTTGTATTTAACGATTTTTAAAGTTGCAACATAAGTGATAGTTAAACAATAGTTACAACTTATAGAAGAAATTAAAAGAAAAAGAAAAAACAAACTACATCAACTAAACAATTTTAACTAACAACATCAACAATAAGGAAAGTGCTCAACAGTTGTCATAGCATTTTAAGCAACATTAATTTCGTATTATTGTTTTGTTTCTCTGCTGCTGTTCGTTGCATGCATTACATCAGTATTTGCCAAATAGCATTCACTGAAGAATTGCCAACATTTGTAACAATAAGAGCAGCCGCTTATTGTCGCTTTTTGTTTTTTTTTTTTTCATTTACAAATACAAACTGCAACAATAACAACTGCAACAACAACGAACAAATATCTTCAATTGTCTTCATCAAAAAAAAAAAAAACTAAAAATCGGGTGCAATAGTATAAAATCGGCAACAGGCGGCAGCAATCATTATTTTGTAAGCTGTTTTACAATTTATGGTTTTCATGGTAAGTTTTAAGTAAAAAAAAAAAAAAAAATAACAAAAAACCTTACACTATATACCATATGGTGACATACATTTAAGGAAATAAAAAACAAATATGTTCACTATTATTGTATTTATAAACTTTTCTCTAGCATTAAATAGTTAATTTTTAAGCTATATAAAGCAGGCCCTTTAAATATAATAAAAAAACCTTAGTTACTTTTTAAAAGGGTCTACTTAATCTCAAAAGTTTCAAAACAAAAAATGTTCGATGTAAGGAGCATTTGTTGGCACAACTGCATTTTAGTTGGAATGACATCGAACAAGTCTACCTTGAATTATTCGGACTTGTTGGGAATCTTGTAATGGAATTAAAAGATCCGTACACTAAAAAAAGTCAGTGAACTTAAAAGATTGCTTGAATTTATCTAATTTTTGTTGATATTAACAAGTTCACAGCAAGGAGCCTCCCCGAAAATGGTGCGACTTTAATGACTTTTTTTAGGGTAGGAATTTATGCAATATTTAAAGTCCGTGTCAATTACACGGTTCTACGGTTCTCCAGAAAATGGTGCTGATTTTAATGACTTTTTTTTTAGTGTAGGGAATTTATGCAATATTAAAAGTCCGTGTCAATTACACGGTTCTACAAAAAAATTGCAATCCCTTTCAAATGACCTAAAGTAGGTTGTAAGTCTGCTGAGTGTATTACAAAACGGGTTTGGGAAGTTTCCATATACACTCAAAGTTTAGAGATAACGGTAAACGGTATTTTGGCGATACGAGCGTATCACTTAATAATTTTTCAACCGATTTTAATTGTTAAAAATATTTTAATGAAAATTATCTGGTCTTTTTAAATAATATCGGCAATTCATCGAAGACCAATTTCAACAAAATTTGCAATCTGAAACTCTATTGCGGTATTTAGTTTTTTTGAAATATGCAGAAAGTGTGTAAGTTGAATGTTCGTATTTCTTTAATATACATCGGATCATCACCATTTAAATTGCATTGGTGATGCAATTCTGCGAAATAAAGAAACGCATTTTATATGAAATTTGTTTTTAAAATGCATTTTTCACAAATTTGGCCACTCTAGATTTGAAAAAAGATGTATATTTGCAAATATGGGATTTTTACTAAAAAAAACACTTGTTTCCTTTTTGTCGGAGATGCGACTTATCAATTCTGATAGATTTAGTTTGGTATGTAGATCACGAATGTAAACTCTACTTTTCAAAATATTTGCGAAAGTATGAACTTTGAGATTAAGAACTATATCAATATTATTATGATTGGGTGAAGGATATAGGATATCCTTGCAGTAAATTGAAAACTTCCATTATTTTTCTATTTTGTGAGTATTATAAACCCGCTCTTAATCGAATTTGCAAAATTTTAGCACAAATTTTCAGAAAATTCATTCTGAAGTACAATTTGTATAACTTTTTTTTTTTATTTATTTGGTATGAATTTACTATGGAGAAATTATAAAAAGTACATTTTTGAACCGGCATCATTTACAATCGTTATTTTTTTTGAAAAACGCACCTTAATTAAATAAAACTTTGCTGGTAATTATTAGAAAACATGTGTTAAACATCCGTAAATGTTTTTATCTGAATTTTATTAATTGGGATTTTTCACAGCCCCCAAATTTTTTTAGGCATAAAAATATACATATAAAATTTTTACTTGAGCCAGAGTAAAAACTATTTTTTTTTTATATAAATAAAACATTTTTGATCTTCAAAGTTTAGTAACATGTTTGATTACTAAGAAGACAAGAATGGAGCAAAATTTGATAATTAATAGGCTCTTTTGTTAACGCTCTGCCTATTATGGAGGCTCCAGCTTTTCTAAAACGTCGGGTTCTGATGAGATCTTTGGCCGGATCGAAATACTAGTATCAACCTGGCTAACATGTTTGATTTGTTTTTTTGTTGTTAATATACGGAGGTTGAAACCTCGTTATAAACTTAAAAATGTTGTAGCTTAATCAATTTTTTTCCTTAAACTAAAACAGAAAGTACGAGAGTTTTTTCATAAATTAAGTAACCAATCGAGTAAAAACGTTTACATAGAATTATGCATTATTTTATATAAATATTTCTATTATTGTATCAGGCTGCCTCTTGGAAAAGAACACCCATTACAAACACAATTTCTAAAAAATCATGTTCTGAGGAAGTAACAACCTCATCAAAGAAAAACGAAAAGCCCGAAAAAAGTGGCAGATACATAGAAGTTCTGAGAACAAAACCAAAGTTAATCAGTTAAGTAATAAACTGAAACGACTCTTAATAGATGCTGATAATAAAAGGTTGGCATATAGATTATGTAACTTAACAGCAACAAAAGAAACTGAGTACTCGTTAATGAAAACAACTAAGGAGTTTTGTAATTTGAAACCGACAGATCCACCAATTAAGAGAGATGATGGCTCTTCGGCCAAAAGTTCTATTGAAAAGGCAAACCTATTCGCTGATCATCTAGAAGAAACATTTTAAACCATTTCCCAGATTGACAAATGATGAAAACATAGTTAGACATATCAAAACACATAGCATTAAAAATTTCATCGTAACACGAAATGAGTTATTAAATGTAATTAAAAACGAAATTAAAAGCTATAAGGCATCTAATAACTGGCTGAATTCTAAAGAACTACCAAAAAAGGTATTAAAGAATTATTGTAGATAATAATGCATCACTCAGATTGAAGTATGTCCTAGTCAATGGAAGGAAGCTGAGGTATTAATGATTCCTTAACATGGTAAGCAACCCAAACGATAAAAAGTCATATAGGCCAATTTCCCTTTTACCACACACAAAAAAATATTTCTTAAATTGCGCCAAGTAAACATTTTGTTGAATAAAAAAAACATAATCAATTAATGTTTATCCCGATGAAAATAAATTTAAATAACAAATATGCAGGTGCTTGTGCAAATTTAAATGTAACTGACACTAATAGAAAACATATGATTTTCTATTGTTGATTTACTTGAATAAACGTCACTACATTGCTAGGTCTGTCAAAAAAACAGAGTAGTATTTGGAAGATGACAAAGCCAATTGTGACAATTTTTTGTTGTTGTTTTTTTCTTTCTTTGATATTTTAAATTTTGAATCTCGCTCCTAGACGAGGACAAGAAATTCTCATTGAGTTTGTGATTTAACATAACAAATATCTCTAGAAATTCTAATAACAAAGTCTCCTGAAGATTTCCTTAGGCAGGAATGAAATCCGGATAGGGACACGCCTACATCATATTGCTTTTCACAATTTGTTAAATAAGTTTTGGGACTTTAGCACATTTAATTACTATAAATGCAATTAATGTTTATCCCGATGAAAATAAATTTAAATAACAAATATGCAGGTGCTTGTGCAAATTTAAATGTAACTGACACTAATAGAAAACATGATTTTCTATTGTTGATTTACTTGAATAAACGTCACTACATTGCTAGGTCTGTCAAAAAAACAGAGTAGTATTTGGAAGATGACAAAGCCAATTGTGCCAATTTTTTGTTGTTGTTTTTTTTTTTTTTTTTTTCTTTGATATTTTAAATTTTGAATCTCGCTCCTAGACGAGGACAAGAAATTCTCATTGAGTTTGTGATTTAACATAACAAATATCTCTAGAAATTCTAATAACAAAGTCCCCTGAAGATTTCCTTAGGCAGGAATGAAATCCGGATAGGGACACGCCTACATCAGATTGCTTTTCACAATTTGTTAAATAAGTTTTGGGACTTTAGCACATTTTAATTACTATAAATGCAATTAATGTTTATCCCGATGAAAATAAATTTAAATAACAAATATGCAGGTGCTTGTGCAAATTTAAATGTAACTGACACTAATAGAAAACATATGATTTTCTATTGTTGATTTACTTGAATAAACGTCACTACATTGCTAGGTCTGTCAAAAAAACAGAGTAGTATTTGGAAGATGACAAAGCCAATTGTGACAATTTTTTGTTGTTGTTTTTTTTTTTCTTTGATATTTTAAATTTTGAATCTCGCTCCTAGACGAGGACAAGAAATCTCATTGAGTTTGTGATTTAACATAACAAATATCTCTAGAAATTCTAATAACAAAGTCCCCTGAAGATTTCCTTAGGCAGGAATGAATCCGGATAGGGGACACGCCTACATCAGATTGCTTTTCACAATTTGTTAAATAAGTTTTGGGACTTTAGCACATTTAATTACTATAAATGCAATTAATGTTTATCCCGATGAAAATAAATTTAAATAATCAATTACTTTTTTAATTGACTCAATTAAAAAGTAATCAATATTTTAAATAATATTGATTACTTTAAATAAACAAAAATATTGATTACTTTTTAATTGAATCAATTAAAAAAGTAATTGATTATTTTTTTTTATTCAACAAAATGTGTACTTGGCGCAATTTTTTTTTTCTGTGCAACATGTCAAAGGTATTTGAAAATTTTAATTCCAGTAATAGAAGAAAGAAATCTCATTCCTGCTCATCAGTTTGGATTTCGATCTAAACACTCAACAGTTGAGCAGGTACATAGAGTGGGCTAATATAATAGAAAACGCTTTTAATGAAAAACGGATTTGTTCTGGAATATTCATACATGTTCCCCAAGCCTTTGATAAGGTTTGGCATGATGGTCTTAGCTTTAAGCTACATGGAGATTTACCTCAACAGTACAGCGAATTATTAGATTCTTATATCTCGGACGTTATTTTTCGTGTTAAACATGAAGACGAGTACTCAAACTTATAACAAATTGAAGCTGGTGTACCTCAGGGGTAGTGTTCTGGGTCCTACCTTGTACGTCCTGTACACAAGAGATATACCGATTTCACCTGAAACCAAAATTGCAACGTTCGCAGACGTAATATAAACGAGACAACTAAAAAGCTACAGACAGCTACTATAGCAATCTCAATTGCACAAGAAAATGGAGAATAAAAATTAAACGAATCAATGTCAACACATATCAATTTCACTTATAAAATATTACGAACCCGAAACCCATATACATGAACAATAGTATTGTTCCCTACGCGAATGCAGCTAAATACTAAGGCTTCACTCTAGATGTAAAATTGAAGTGGAAGGAGCATATAAAGAAAAAAGTAAACGAACTAAAACTAATTTGAACAAAAATGTACTGGCTATTTAGCGCAAAATCTAAAATAACTTTGAATAATAAACTACTTCTATATCAAAAATTTTAAAACCAAAGGGGAAATATGGTATCCAAATATGGGGATGTTCAGCTAAACAAATATTAAATTAATTCAAACCTTCCAAAACAAAATCCTGCGAGTGATAACTGATAGTCCATGGTATATTAGAAATAGTGACATTCACAGAGACCTGAATATTGCAACAGTCACTGATGAAATTAAATTTTCTGCGCACAAACATGCTCAACGAATATTACAACATAGAAATGAAGAACTACGTGAAGTTATCACAAATCCTATGCAGCATAGAAGACTTAAAAGAACTTTGCCCACGGATCTGTAACTGGCGTTTGTTTAGTGATTATAAATATTTTTCAAATTCTTAGTTCTATAAAATTGTGATTTTTTATTGAAATGTATATTACTAGATGAGCCTTAATTGTACTCAGTTGTAATTAATAAATTATGAAAAAAAATGCACGTAGCTAGGAATTTGTTTCGGGGGGAGTTTTTCGATTTTTATTTTGATTATGTATTTCTTTTTGTAACCCGGGGAAAGTTATAAAAATATGTGCACACTAGGGATACAACTTTATTTTTGCTAAATTTTTACATGGCAGCACGTAATGGGTAATAATGTATTAATAATAGAAATCGCCTTTTCAGGCCATTTTGAAACAAAAACCTCTTGCTTAAAAGGCATTTCCTTACAAATGCATTTTTTCAAGTTTTTAACATTGAAGTTTTACTAGTTGACCAATAATACTTTACAACATATGTTAAATAACTTTTTAGTTATTGTGTTCGTTATTTTTGAATTTTGAATTCTAGATCGCGAAACAACTCTTTAATCCGTGAAACACGTCATATTTGAAAACCTTTGTGTCCTTTAAGTTGGATATGCATCGTTATTGCCTAATTACTTTCAATTTTTAGCTAAATATTAATTTTTAGTTTAATTAATGGTCAATCGTTTCGGGCTTATTTAATGGCCAATCGTTTCGGGGCTTATCGGCGTAGACTAGCGACTTCACTTATTCCCACAGAAAATAGTCCAGCGGCGTTAAATTGCACGATCTTGGAGGGGAATTCACGGGTCCAAAACGTGAAACTATGCTGTTACCAAACGTTTCTTTCAATAAATTAATTGTGGCACGAGCTGTGTGATATGTTGCGCCGTCTTGTTGAATCCACAGCTCCTGCACATAATGGTTGTTTAATTGATGAACGAAAAAAATCAGTAATAATGGCTCTATAGCGGTCACCATTGACTGTAACGTTCTGACCAGCATCGTTTTTAAAGAAGTACGGACCAATAATTCCACCAGCCCATAAAGTCAGTTTTTCTGGATGTAACGGTTTGTCTCAACATACACTTGAGGATTATCATTACTCCAAATACGCCAGTTTTTGTTTATTGACGTATCCATTTAACCAAAGTGAGCTTCATCGCGCGATACGTATTTCGAACAGAACCATTGATTTACAAAATAAATGTGCACAATTGGAAGCGTTGTTCAGGGGTCAGTTTATTCATGTTGAAATGCCAAACGAAACATAAATCAATTGACAGCTGACAAACTGGCCGACAGTTAAAAAAGTGTTGCCAACTTAAAGTTCTATACCTGTATAAAAACACCATTTATATAGAAATTTTATAATCTTTAAAATTTTGCCCTAAAATAAAGGATTACAAAATTTGTATGGCAAAAAACATTATTATATAAAATATTAGAGTCAAACGATGTATATGTCCATTTCATCGGAATTTTTTGACTTCATTTATTTTTTAGTTAATACTGCTAAAACGCGAGCATAATTAAAATTTTTCTAGAAACATGACATTTAAAAGAACATTTACCGAGGGATTTTATAAAAACATTTATATGGGTCGTAATTCTTATTCAATGACCTCTACTAAATGGGTTAAAGTTGAGAATCACAGTCTGCTAAATTTAGGTGACCTAAATTAAAAAAAAATATATTTGAGTTGACAGTTGTAGTTAAATTATCTAAGAACTTAGCTAAATCAACAGAATTTTCAAGTTGAATCAACAGAAATTTTTTGTTAAAAAGGTCTTTCAGGATAGCATATTTTATGATTATAAAATAAAAAATGTTAGAAAATAATACCATCTAAAAGTGGGACTTATAGCAGAGGCACACAAAAAAATGGCTTGAAAACAATTGTGGTTTAAATTAACTCCCGAAATTTGAAAATTACAAAATTTTAGGTCGAAGAATTAATTCCAATACGGATGAAATTTGCTCTTGAGGTAACTTTATAACTTTAGCTAAATGACTTATTTAAATGATAACAGCAGAAAAAATTAGCTCAACCAATTTGGAACCCGTTTACCAGACTTTTGTACTAACTTTTTTATGAATGTAGTATAGTATAGAGAATGCAGTATTTCAAAAATAATAATAATGAAACTGGTGACATCATATATATATATATATATATATATATATGTATGCACAGCGCATAGTCCAGAGACATTTATTCGTTCCCCCGCATAGTTTAGGGACATTTCCTTACTTTGGGGACTGTCCTCAAAATTTTCGCGCCTTTCATACATCTAGCGTTTAAGATGAGGACAATTTTTTCTATACACCGCATATTCTGGCGACAATTTTGGCCATGTCCCTAAAGTATGCGCTACGCATACATATATATATATATATATATATATATATATATATATATATATATATATATATATGTATGCACAGCGCATACTTTAGGGACACGCCCAAAATTGTCGCCGAAATATGCGGTTGTATAGAGAAAATTGTCCTCATCTTAAACGCTAGATGTATGAAAAGGCGCGAAAACTTTGGGGACAGTCCCCAAAGTAAGCAAATGTCTCTAAACTATGCGGGGGAACGAATAAATGTCTCTAGAGTATGCGGTGTACATACATATATATATATATATATATATATATATATACATATATGTATGCACAGCGCATACTCTAGAGACATTTATTCGTTCCCCCGTATAGTTTAAGGACATTTGCTTACTTTGGGGACTGTCCCCATATATATATATATATGTATGCACAGCCCATACTTTAGGGACACGCCCAAAATTGTCGCCGAAATATGCAGTGTATAAAAAAATTGTCCTCATCTAATACGCTAGATGTATGAAAAGGCGCGAAAACTTTGGGGACAGTCCCCAAAGTATGTATGTTTTGTCTCCACTAGATGAGATAGCGAGATTCTTTATTTCCTCAAATATTTTAAAACTACCAGCGTTTTAAATAAGCCACAGCATGTTATTTGTAATAGTTAGCCTTTTATCGACTGTCGTTTACAGAACGAGCCTTAGTTTTTAAAATACACTCAAAAGAAAAAGTGTTGGTGTTTTGTACCAATAGTTTTGGCCGACACTGTACATATGGGAAACATTATTTAGATTTATTTGCTGTACGAATTAATAATGACCGAGTTGTTTCAATAACATTTGAGAAGGTGTATGTGTGAGTATTGTATTGTATATGTATGAGGTTGTATTGTATTTTCAAAAACCTGGTAATTATTTTACAATGCTCAATCAATGAGCTTTTTGTAGCGAAGCGAAAAACATTAGCAAAAATACTAATTTTGATATTTAATTAAACTTAAAAAAGTAATACGAACCGAACGAATTAATTGTGGTTAGGGGAGTAGTATATTAACTCGTTGGTCTTCAAAGAACTCAGTTTAACTGCAAACGGTCTTTATGGATTTGAATGTTTCTTTTTTTTTTTAGCTGGAGGACGTAAAACTAATTTAATATTTGTGTCAGTTTTTGTTTGGATTTGTTATTAAATGATTGTTCGTCTTCATTTATATGTGGGTGTTGCATGAAAGTGCATAAAAAACCATTTTAACTTTGTAAATTGTTTTCTTATCTCAAGTGGTGATATTGTAAATATTATCTAAATCAGCGGTTCCCATTTATACTAATTCACGGCCACAAAAAAAAGTTATTGTTTCATGTGTTGTATTTTTTTTTTTTTTTTTGTGGGACTATCAAAAACACTTCATCTTACCCTCGGTTAAGATGAATTGTTTTTGACAGTTCACATTAAAAAAGTTTGGATTAACAGATGTTACTTTGAAGTTGTTACCAAAACGTTAGGACTTCCAAATTAGTTCGTAATAACCGAGGCTTTATTTTAACCGAGTTTACTGAACGAGACTTCTAATAGGAATCATCAAAAACACAAAAATGTGTTTAATATTTGTATATTTATTTTTTGAACTATTAAAAAATATTTTAAAAAGGTTGAATATTTGAGCCAATACCAGAGAAAAAATAACTATTATTTAAAAAAAAATTACAAAAAAAGAATATAGGGAACAAATCTTACTTTTATATAATGCACTGATATAAACAAAGATATTTTATAGAGAAATTATGCATTATTGCTTATTATTCTAACTCAACTGTGATTTTAGCATTATTAAGTTCCATTTACTGTGATATTTTTTATTTGATTTTTACAATTATTGTTTTATAAAATTATACATATAAGTGTTTTGTGTCGTTTGATTAAAAAACTGCGACATATATTTTTTAACCCTTTCCCTGTCCACCCCGGATTAACCCAACCTAAATTAACGTGCTGTGCATCATATGTGATGCACAGGACAGGGAAAGGGTTAAATAATGTAAAATTGACAAAGAAGATTATTTATCTAATAAAATGTTCTCCCTGAAGATGTTGGAAAAAAACTCCAACGAAACATCGGAAAAGGAAAATTAAGTAAATAATCTTTTATTTCCATAAGTACGTGACCTTAAAGCCTGACTTAGAGAAATTTAGAAAACTAATAGAAAATTTGCAAACATATAATATTTTTTAATTTTTTTTTGGTTTTCTCATAAAATTCCATTATGTTTTTGATTTGTATTTTAAAGTAATGTATAAAAGTTGAGTTTTTGAAACAATCAAGTAATAAATTTTTTAAATTGTAAATAAAATCAAAATTAAAACAGACCTGTGTTGTGTTCCATAAGTTGATGAAATATGGGGTATAATTAGCATTTAATTAATAGCGAATCCGATTTAATAACTAATTGATACTAGTAGGATTCTCGAATTGCTGCATTTGGTTGTTCCCGAGCTTAAGATTATTATTTATAATCGCTATTCACTAACATTGTAAAAAAATCACGAAATAATTTTTATTACTATTGAACAAAATTAAGGTCATGTTTACAAATGTTTTTGTTTGATTTTGAAAATATAAATCATAAAGTCTCCGCAAAAAAAAATTTAAATATTTAATAATGAAATATTCGACAAATAAACAGTCTTCTGAATAAAAGTTGTAACTGTTACGACTCTGGCCTAAACTCCTTTTAAAGAACTGCTTTCAAACAAAAATTTTAATTTTTAGAAATACAGTTTAAGACTGTGACTGTCCTAACACTATTTTAAAAACTGAAAGACACAACTTTTTGTAAAAAACCAAAAAAAAAAATAATTTTGATTATAATGTCGATTTCAAATTAATTAAATTTTGTGTGACTCTTGCAACAACAAACCAAAGACGTGGGGAATACATTCATAACAAGATTCACAGACTTTTACGCTCAAAAAAATAAGTTAGTAAAACGTCTTGTAAACCAGGAATACTATTTTCAGCAATTTTTTTGCTAAAATTATGTTTTCAGCTAAAATATTAGTTATACTTATTCAGCACTGTTTTGAACTAATGTTTAACTAATTGATGTTGCTAAAAAAATTGCGCTGATAAGCACATTAATAGTGTGGACGACAACCAGATTGAAAGATATATGCACAATGAAGTAGATGTCGCGTAGATGGATTAAACAACTAAAATTTTGTGTTGTAACCGGCTTATGTTACTTAAATAAAAGACAAAATAATATATTTAAATTTAATAAAGACTAAATGTGTAAACTAAATGCTTATAGAGATTAATAATGTAGTATGGTCAAATTGAAAACAAATATACGTTCAGGTAGACAGCATAATGCAAAAGATAAGGACGCACATCATAGGTAGTTTTTTATGTTTCCTTTTTCTTATTGCAAAAGAAAAAGGTTAGTGCGCCATCGGAAACTCCTATGTATATTTTTATTGCAGTTTTAAGAAGCCTATTTGGTCATGCATTTAGCGTTTCACGTTATCTCTACTGGTTTCAAAGTTAGCATGAACTTAAATATGTAACCTTTAGTAGAAATTATCCTAAAAAACCCCTTTGTGTTTTACTACACATAAGTGTTTATGATTTAAATTTGAAAACTATACATTTCCTTTGGTTTTTTATCAAAATAATATTGAACGAATTTTCTAAAACAGTTTTCTGAATATTTCGAGACTCAATTGCAAAATAAGTATCCGAATTAGATCACGGTGGTAAAATCCCTTTCTTTATGGGTTCTCTTAATATTTTAATATTGTTTTTAGACATACACACGTACAGTCTTGGAATGAAATTCAGAAATCAATCATAAACTTGAAGTCTTAATCTTGATTTTTTGTGTACTATTTACTAAAATTAACGTTTCATTATTGTTATCATATTGTCATCATATTTATGAGGCTTCTTCTTTTCGAGTTAGATATATAATGGCTTCATGTGCCGGTTTGGCGTTATCCGCTTTTTAAAATTTTCTTTGCAACTGCTAGTTCAAGTATGCAAGTGCGTGCATTATAATCCAATAGATCAGTCTAAAATATGCCTCTTAGTTAATAACTTAGTAATATTTCTTTAAAAACTATTTTAAGAACAAAAACACCTATGTGTATTATATTTGTTTTATTTTTTTAAAAAGTGTCCGAAAAAAATTAACCCATGTGTAGTTTTTTGTTTAATTCTTTTACCACTCTAAGACGCTAAAGGATTATAGACATTTTTCAATGCATAATGTTAATAGAAGGGCTAAAGAAATATACAAAAGTCTTTAAAACAAAATAATGTAACGAATAGACAAAAAAAAAACGTTTTTTTTTTTGCTTTCCCGGATACTAGCTCAAAAACACATAGGTGTTCCGGTCAGAACACATACGATATGTCATATTTTGTTATTTTTTCGCTTCGTTTATTGAATTATCTACTGCATTTGTCTTCCTTTCAAAGGCATCATTTAGACAACCATTAATGTAAGTAGTTGAAAAATAATTTTGTTTTTATTATATATAATTATTTTATTTTAATAATAATTATTTTTTTAGATATTTCCTTAATTTATGTCGTCAATGAGGGAGTATGAAAATTTTTATATTTTCTAACGCATTGGAAATTATTTTTTAAAAGAATCACAAGAATATGTTTATGGTTTTTTAGCAAATAAATAAACTAAAGTATAATTTTGATACAAATTTTGAGTTTTTTTCAGTCTATTAATATTCCTCAAATATTTTGTTAACTTTTAGCAAGGAATTTTTGATTTTAAATCCACTAAGATTTAGCAAAACTTTTGCTGAATCTACTAATCTAAAGATTTTGCTGACATGAGCAATTTTTTTGCAATACCCTACTGACTAAAATTTTGCTGACTCAGAAAAAATTTTTGCTGACTTTACTAACTTTTTTGTTGTGTATAAATAGGCTTTAAAAGTTGTTAATAAATCAGTTATACGACAATCAGTGAGAGGTACATTAACATTTGGTGTACAAGTATGAAAAGGACATATTGTAAGTAACAGGCGAGAGATTTATCTAACTAAAGGAGTCAAAAAAAGTTCAATTATGTAATAAATTTTTTTTAATAATTTGAAATATTATTATTTTCAAACATTAATTTAGTCGGAACTCTTCGCGGACCCTATTTGTGAATCGCTGATCTAAGTCAACAAACCACACACAATCAAATTGTATCCAGAAACCTAATTTAAATGCTACTCCATGCGTGTTCGTGAGTATGAAAAACAAGTGTATAAATGTACCTGCGCATTAGGGCGACAATCGTTTGTTTGGAAAAAATAATTTATTCAAATTTTGAGGGGTGCTGTTAGGATTATTGTAACACTAGGTCTAAAACTTCAGTGCTCAAATTTTCTGCCAAATCGGACAATGCTTTCGGGACGCGCATCAAGGTATAAGGTCAGATGTATGCATATTTTACTATTTATATAAAATAAATTTGCGAAACTCGTTAACTTTCTACATTATTTTACAGAAATATGTAAATTTATTTATTCTTATAAAACCACAGTAAAGCATTTTTTTAATTAACGCTAGTAACTCCTTTGGGTCAAAGTGTCGCACAAAGTATATTATCGCTAAATTATTTAATATTCTTCATTATTTAGTGGAAATTAATAGATATTTTTATTTAAATATATGAATTGCAATACCGAAAAAAATTTAATTAACCCTATTACATATTTTGGGTCAAAGTGACCCTCACGAACTTGGTATGCAAATTTAAAATTTTTTTTATTTAAAAAAATTAAACTATTCAAGTTAAATAAAGTTCCATAAAATAATTTGTAGACCGAAATCTTTTTGTAGGGATTGTAATTAGCATTTTCCGAATTCTGCTCTCTATAGCTTTGTGCCACCTGTAGAATATAAAAAAAAGAAACGATAACAAACAGAAACCTACCACACCTACAGAAAAATCTAAAATTGAGTTTAAAATAATATATTTGTTGATTCAATTAAAAGTTTAATTGAATTCGGCCGTATTAAATAAATTGTTGTATTAACTAAAATAATGTGTAACTTTTAATTGATTTTACTTCCAATAGCATATTAATCAGATCTGTTAAAAATGTAATTGAATGTTGTTTTTAATTCAAACAAATTTTTTATAGATAGTATTTAAACTTTAATTAAAATTTGTAAAAAATGTCAAAAATCCTCAAAACAAAAAATTCTAAATTTTTCAAAAATTAATTAGAATTGGAAAAAATTCCAAGCCTGTTAATATTAAAAAAAAAAATTAAAAAAACCCAAATTTATTGTAATTCCTAAATTTTTAAAAATTTATAACTTGGAAAAACCCCAATATTGTCAAAATCGCTAATATTTTAAAAAATTCCCGAAAATTAAAAAAGAACAAAAATAAAATTGAAACATTTTTAACTTTTGGCATTTTTTTTAATTGTATCTATTTTTGAATTTAAAATGTTTTAATTGCCGTATTTTTCTTTAATTGATTGATTTTTTTTATTAAGTTTTTTTAATTTTGGCGATTTTTGAGAGATTTTTTCAACTGAGGCGATTTTATCACAAATTATTTAATTATGTATTTAAAATACAAAAATAGTTTTTAATACATATATTTTTTATATTTTCATAAATTTTGTTAGAATATTGTTCTACCTCTATTATATTTCAAATATTTATTTTTTTTTCAAATATTATCGATTTTTTCAATTTAATCTATTTTTTGGTATCATTATTGACGATTTTTTTGAATTTTGGTAATTTTTTGTACATTTTCACATTTTTTACTCTGTTCTCATTATGGGCTTTAAAAACTGGAAATGTTGTGTGCGGCAAAAGGTAGATACTTTCTTTAAATGTTGTTTCGGTTCCTCATCTTTTGCTATTTTGCCATGGTATTCTTCAATTTAATGTCACTTTGCTTTTTTCAATATAAATTTTCTAGTCACACGTTTTTTGTGACCTACCGAATAATTGCACTCATTTTTTTTTTTTAATTTGTATGAGTAATTTAATTCCAAAAGTAAAAATATTTAGACCCACCAACAATTTGTTCTCTTTTAATTTGGCATTTTCATCGATGAATTTAACATTGGCTTGTCATAGGAGAGAATAATTCATTGAAAGTTCCTAAGAAGTTGTTTTTGCGGCATTGAAAGAATGATTCCTTCCTATGACAAGCCAATGTTAAATTCATCGTTGAAAATGGTGGAGTAGAATCAGTCCTTGGCAGAAGAGATTTTGCTGGGGAATTTGTAGGTCATTTTGACCTAAAATATTTTACAGTATTAATACACAAATTGTTTTTGTAATTCATAAATCCAAATAAAGGTATCTTTCAATTTCCACCAAACAATGAAGAATATTAAACACTATACCGACTATATAGTTGGTGGGTCACTTTGACCCCAAGAAGGTACTAGGGTTAATTCACAAAAAAAATATTTTTTTCTGTTCTTTCATAAAAATAAATAAATCTACATATTTTCGTAAAATAATTTAAAAAGTAAAATTTGCAAAACAACTGATCTTGAAATCATTCTCAGATTTGGCTTAAATTTTCAGCACTGACGGTTTTAGTGTCACAATACTCCAACCCGCACACCTTGAAAGTCAAAAAGTAATCGGCTGTCACCCTACTGCGCATAGGTTGCAGATAGGACATATAAAAACATATAAATGACATTAAAATAAATGTTAAATTGTCATTTAAGCAAATTGCTAATACTGTTTATACGACGGACATGTTCATTTCCACACGAGCAGATACATTTGTAACGTGACCAACGCTAAGAATTTGGAAAACCTAAAATTGTGCGTACGTATTACCAACACGTATTACAGACATTGGTTAGAATAATGGCAATGAAATGACACCAATGCCAAAAAGAAAAGAAAATTAACTAGTCCCAAGTCTGCTTAACGCTCGTGTCACCCAACATTATACTACGTTTCCACTGAGCGTGTTTTGGACGTGTTTTGTAATAAAACATGTTTTTAACATGTTTACATTAACATGTTTTTACATTTCGCCCCCAAAACCCATGTTTTACTCAAAACACGTAAGTGGAAACATAGTATTATTTCATATTGACAAAGTGCATTTATGACTCACAATTACAAAAAAATACAGAATCTTACACGGTGATTTGTTTTATACTCACAACGATGCACTGATCACATAAATTAATTTAATTCACTAACTTAGGTAAAAATTCTAGTAAATTTTTCATATAATTCACTTTTATTATTTGGACTTACCCTCAAACCGGCCTTAGTTTTTTATAGCATCCAAGCACTGTGATGAGTGTATATATCAGTTTGTCATTCCGTTTGCAATATGTCGAAATATCGGTTTTGGACCCCACAAAGTATATGTATATATTCTTGATCATTATTCAATTTGGAAGACGATTTGGCGATGTCCGTTGAAATGGCGATATTGCGAAAACGCAATAAAGACTGCTCATTTTAATTTAAATTGATGGACATTTTTCCAATAAGTTTGGTATTGAAAATGTGCATAATCTGTCCAGCAGTTCAAAAGTCATGAGTGAAAATATGCAGAAATCTCTAATTTTTTTAATACAAATTCTATACAAAATGTATATCTCAGTACAATTTCATAGCAGTGTCTGGTGTATAAGATAAGCATAATTGAAATTCACCTCAAATGTTTTTTTACCTCAAAAAATTTTCACCACTAATTTTGTTTTCGCCGCAAAAATAGTTTTTCACCTAAAAAATGTTTTTTACCACAACATTTATTTTTTACTTCCAAAAATGTGTTCACCACAAATTTTTTCATCTCTAAAAATGACTTTAAACTTTTTGTGCCATTATGAACATAAATATAGTATGCCAAAAAAAATTTAAAACAAGTACGTGCATTAAATTTGTTTATTTGGTACAACCCACAGTGTTGATGATACAAATAAAACAAAAAAATATGAAAAAAGTATTTTAGAGGTGAAAAAAATTTTGGTGTGGTGGAAACAGTTTTTTGGAGGTGAAAATCTGTTTTAGTGGTGAGAAAAATTTGAGATGAGTTTCAAATATTATTCACCTCTTAGCGCCTGGTGGAAAAATGTTACGTTATATTACTAAGATACACTTTTGTATGGAAAATTTAGACGTTCCTGCACATTTTCACTCACACTGCTGTATAAAAACTTTTGTTTAGCTGTTGTATTATTTTATTTGAGTAAAAAAATAAGAAATAATGATAAAATAATTAAAAATAATTATTATGATCGTGACACATCAAATCTTATATATTTTTTTACACGAACTTTACGAATATGAAATCCAAATTTCATCGGAGTCGCGGAATTCGTTATATACGCAAATTTCCTATAAATTAGCATTGAACTTAGATCAAAGAGTTTTCATTTATTTTTTGCATGAATATATTTTCGTAGATTGTCCTTTTATATTGTTAACAAATAAATTTCAATAACCTAAACATCAGCGAAAAACAAGTTAAAATTTAATTACAACTGCATGGATATCTGATATCCTTTTTAAAACTAAAACAAATTCAAATGTGAGAAAGTTCTTGCTAATTAGAATGCAAAACTATAACAAGTTGGATTCAAGGTCATCAGTTTCAGGTAACTACAAAAATACCACAAAAATCGATTTATTTTGGAATCATTGAAAACGCGAATAATTAAAAATCCACAATTCTTTTTTAATTTCGATCATGATTCCTAATCTTTATTTAAATTGTTACGTATAATTAAAAAAAACGCGAATAACATATAAATTTTTTTTAAATTGTGATTGCATATTTCTTTTCTATACATAAATCTAGACTAGATTGCAAAATTTTGTTACGGTACATCGCATATACTAAGGACATTATGTAGGTATTCAAAGACAAATGAAATTTCAATTCAACTAACATTTGCCATTTGTTTCTAATGTTCAAGAAATTACTAACAATTGTAGTAAAAACCACACATGTTAGTAAAAAATAAACATATATTTACGTTTTTTAAGTAACAAAAAACAACTGCAAAAAATTAATGTAAAATCATAAAACAGTCATTAGATGTGGTTTGTTATGTAATGAGCTACAAGGTTAGTAAAAACAAAATTTCTTCTACAAATGACTGACATTTACCTAAAAAGAAATAAACTGTATTACAATCCAAACAACTACATAAAAGTAAACTTTTTTGCGAACTGTCAATTATAACAAATTTAGCTAAAACCTGGCACATAGAGCTTTTAACCCTTTCGGCCCCAAACATTTAATGGCTGGGAACAAACTTTCTGGACACATTGATCTATGGGAAAGAAATATTTTGTATTGATTTTATGACTTTGCAGCACCCCTAGTGGATATATTTGGACCTAAAGTTAAACTTTTTCAAGCTGCTGGTCTTGAGCGGGTCAAGATTTTTTAAACTAAACTCTACATAAAATTTACAGATTTTTTTAATATTGTTCATTCTACGAGTTTTGTGATTTAAAAAAAAATTTTATTTTAATGATAAATAGTTCACAATTACACCGCTAATTAAAATTAGAAAACTTTGGTGCAGCGGCATTGCGACCTATCATTTCTAAATATCTTTAGGACGCATATCACGCATATGGACTAAGAATTTCCAAGTTAGATTAAAATTAAAGAAATATTTGCAAAAAACTTTTTTAAGAATATTTAATTTTTTTTGATAGACTTGTTGTAAAAAATACTAAATTGAAAAAAAAGTGCTATTTTTTCCAACATTCAAATAGTATAAACTATGCCTTTTTATTTGATATATTACATGTTTCGCAAGATGCGACAATATTCCCTATGCAAAGTTAAAATTTCTCATTTTTCACGATTTTGTAAATAACAAATCTAAATAGAAAAGAAGATCCAAAATTTTAATATGTATATTTTGAAAACATAATTGATTACTTTATTTATGAAAAAACTCGCGAACTTTCAGTTTTAGTTTAAGGAAAAAATGGGTGTGAAACTACATAAACTTCATTATTAATTTATAACGAGCTTGCAACCTCCTTATACTTTAAAAAATAAAGCAAATCAATCATATAATATGCAAGTCATGATGCAGGAGCTGTTAAGAAATCAGGGGATGCTTCTTCAAACAGTCGCCCATAAGTAATTAACCAGCTAAGAATATGTTACTGGAACGCAAACGGCTTAAGCCAACATAAAGTAGAAGTATAAAGTTTTCTAAAGTCTCAGTCTATAGACATATTACTTGTTTCAGAAACACATTTTACATTAGAAACGGTTTTCGAATTAAAGGTTACTCTATATACGACACCAAACATCCAAGTGGTAAAGCGTGTGGTGGTGCAGCCATAATAATTAATACCCAAATTAGCCATTTTCCAATGCTGGAATATAGAACTGACCACATTCAAGCCTCATCAATATGTCTTATAGCCACAAACACCATCATATCCTCTGTATACTGTCCACCAAGACACAAAATAACAGATGACCAATTCATTACTTTTTAGAAAACTCTAGGAAATAAATTTATAGCAGCAGGAGATTATAACGCAAAGCACACGTTCTGGGGCTCACGACTCATTACTCCAAAGGGTAGACAGCTATTTAAAGCTATCTCATCTTTAAAACTTGATGTTATATCTGGAGGGCAGCCCACTTATTGGCCTTCAGACCTACAAAAAACTCCTCAGACGAGATCAGCTTTCGACAGTATCTTTGTTCGACCTGTCTTCTGACCACTCTCCCACTGTTTTAACAATGCTCAATGGTCAAACCATCGCAAAACCTTTTTTTTTCCCTAATAGACATACTAACTGGCTTAAATACAAAAAGTATATAAGTTCCCACTTATCGCACAATATTTCACTGAAATCCGATGATGAAATACAAGATGCTGTAAACGTGTTCTCTGAAATAATATCAACGGCAGCAAAAGTAGCTACCCCTTTGAAAAGCTACGACGGCATTAAAAAAAATAAATAATCAACAACCATCGAAAGTCTTATAAAGGAAAGAGAAATCTTAGAAGACAATGGCAACTATTTCGCTCTCCTGCCTTAAAAAGACAACTTAACCACTGTCAAAGAACCCTTCACAGTGCTCTTTTGGAAGATAAACAGTCAGCTCTAAAGTCATACCTGGAAGATCTAGGTCCAACAAAATCTACGGACTATAGTCTTTGGAAAGCCACAAAAAATCTTAAAACCCCAACTAGCTACGAGTCTGCTATTCGTTATAGCGATGGTAACTGGGCTAGGTCCCATAGAGATAAGGCCGAAGTTTTTGCCGATCACCTAGAAAAAGTGTTCACGCCTAATATTTCTAGCTCTGACATAACTTTACCAGCTATTGAAGACCTGGTAGTTTCCCCAATGAAAATTCATTTCTCGTCCTTAACTTCAGCAATTAAAAAGCTAAAAACAAATAAATCCCCTGGCATGGACAAAATCTCAGGAAAAATGATTTGTGAGCTACCAACATCAGCCCTTAAACTAGTTTTATTCATATTCAATTCTATTTTGCGAACTGGATTCTACCCTCAATCATGGAAAATATCAGAAATAATTATGATACCTAAGCCAGGCAAGGACACAAGCCAAGTCTCATCTTATCGTCCGATAAGCTTACTCTCAATTTTATCCAAGCTCTTTGAAAGAGTATTTTTAAATGCTCTAACCCCATATTTAAACGATCACCACATCATTCCTGTGCATCAGTTTGGATTCCGAAAAGACCATGGTACTATAGAACAGGTTCATCGCATAGTTACTCTAGTCAGAAAGGCTTTCGAGGACAAACTCTATTGCTCTTCACTCTTCATAGACATTTCCCAAGCCTTTGACAAAGTCTGGCATGATGGGCTATTATATAAAATATGCTCCTTGTTGCCCCAAAATACCCACAAGTTACTCCGAAACTATTTACTGGATCAGTCATTTGTAGTAAAGTACAAAGATCATATCTCAGACTCACGAAAAGTCACAGCTGGAGTTCCCCAAGGCAGTATACTAGGTCCTCTCATATATATACTGTTTACTTCGGATATGCCCACAAATAATCTGATTCACACGTCAACTTTTGCAGACGATACAGCGTTTATAAGCGTAAATAAAACCCAGCAATTGCTTCTAGTTGTCTACAGGCTCATATTAATGAACTCGAAAAATGGCTCAACAAATGGAAAATAAAAGTAAATCCATCAAAGTGCGCACACGTTACTTTCACCTTGAGAAAGGGCAACTGTCCCAAACTGAAGATAAATAATATCGATATACCCGAGCAAAATCATATAAAATATCTTGGTATACATCTCGATCGTCGCCTTACCTGGTCTAAACATATCGAATCTAAATGCATACAATTTAAGCTTTAAAACATCACAGTTGCAGTGGCTCCTTTGTCCTAATTCCGATCTCAATCTTAACTACAAGGTTCTACTCTACAAAGCTATTATTAAGCCAATATGGACATATAGAATCCAACTATGGGGAACAGCTTCGGCTTTTAATATAGAAAAATTACAAAGAAGACAAAATAAAATATTGCGACTTATTACTGGTGACCCGTGGTATATTCGTAACGCAAATATTCATAAGGACCTTAATATTGCATTTGTTCGCGACGAAATAAAAATCTTCTGCTTCAACTATGTACGAAAACTGGCATCACATCCAAATCCTCTTGCACAGGATCTGCTATCCTATAATGGACACATTCGCCTCAAGAGGGTCGACACATTGGCCCTCGTGAATTTACATAATAGATAAACTTTCACGCAACGAAAAATGGATTTCTATTGCAATGGCAACAGATCCAGAAATTATTAGTTAATTTAAGATTTTAATACTTATTGTTATTTTCTGAAATAAGAAAGATCCAATAAATAAATAAAAGTTGAAAAAAAAAAAATCATATTAGCTAGGTTGATACTACTATTTCGATCTGGCCAAAGATCTCATCAGAACCCGAAGTTTTAGAAATGCTACAGACTCCAGAATAGGCATAACAAGCATCATGATGTTACTAAACTTTTGAAGACCAAAAATGTTCTATTTATATAAAAAAAATTAGTTGTTACTCTGACTCAAGTAATAATTTTTACAGTTTTTTGTTTTTATATACATCGAGATTATTTTTATGTTATTTTTAATTTATAACGAGCTTTCAACCTCCTTATATTAACAAAAATAAAGCAAATCAAACATATTAGCTAGGTTGATACTAGTATTTCGATCTGGCTAAAGATCACAACAGAAACCAAGGTTTTAGAAAAGCTAGGGCCTCCAGAATAGGCAAAGCTTTAATTGAAGTGTGTTTTCCTAAAGAATTACGACTTTAAATTATGCATGTTGAAAATGTATATATTTCTTCATGTCATACAAAATTAATTTTAATAAAACATTTATATTTCAGATTGAATTTTCTGAAAATGACGCACAATTTATGGGTTTTTTTGATGAAATGAATTAAGTGGAATATAAAATAATATCATGCGATAAAATTTCGCAAATTCGATTAAGGATTTTAATAATATTAACAAAAATAAATAAAATAAGGGAAGTTTTCACTTTAATTAACCCAATCCCAATTAAGTAATATGGTTTTAAATACTCAAAGTCCATACTTTAAAACCATCGTGGTCGTTGTGGTGTAATCGTTAGCGCGTTGGACTGTGAACCACACAGGTTCAATAAGTTCGCCAACTCTCCACCACCAACTGTTGCTCGCCACCAACAACTGTTCTCGTGCAATTACAGTGTTGCCATGTCGGAATCCCTTTATCTTTACTCACCTTTAATATCTCCTCTACGCCCCTTTCCAAAGAAAGCAACACATTAATAAATAGGAAGAATTTCTTAGTGAGGCTTCTCTTTCAAAACAAATATTAAAAGCTAATATTAAATTATTTTTTACACGCGCGATATATGTCCTAAAATCTATCAGAATTTATAAGTTGCATTTCCGATCCATTTTTAGTGTTTAACTGTGTTATCGGCTATGCAACTGCACATTATTGAAAATAATTAAAATTTAACTGTGATTTCCCAAGCCCAAAATGATAACATCATTAGACAAAAGCTCCGTCTGTTCAAAAAGGACAATCACTGGGGAAGCAAAATTTCCAACTTTGGCAAAGTGTTGGAAAACCATAAAATAGTTGGTCTAATAATTTGTTTTCCACAATAAAACTAAAAAAAGTTCATGTATACAGCCGACATCTCTAACCACTGAGCTAACGATACATATAATACTTCTTAGCTTAAAATGTAAGTAAATGATAACTGCTGGGTAACAGTTGGCTGCTCATGGAAAGAACTTACCAACGTTGGCAAAACAGAAAGTTGGTCTTAAAGAGCTGTTCCATAAACAAACAAATCAATTTTATATGAAAAAATATTAAAAAGTACAAAAAATCACAAAAAAGTGTTTGCCTGAAACCGGGCCCGATCTCGGAACCTTTCGACTACAAACTCTTTTAAACAAAGCATCATCATTTTTATAAAATAATACTTTTGAGCCGTTGGTAATTTCTGACTAGCATAGCATTGGGAACACACTTTTTCCCAGCTTTGGCGTAGTAGCCTCATCCAAATCTTTGCCAAAGATTTTTTCTGTAAACCACTAAATTTATTGTACATCAAATACTGGCAAAATGATTTTTTTTAAACGCTGGTACATCATCTTTAACAAGTGTTCTGCCAGTATTTTATTTACAAATCGGTTAACCATAATTATTTGTACCACTGGCAGTTTCTGAGTGGGTATTGAAGTTGCTTATAAGCAACTACGGGGTCGAATGTGTTAAGGAATAGCGGAAACATTGTGGAGACCGCAAAATACAACATTAGACCACTGTAGTATATATAAATATCAATTATGCGGTTAACATGGGCTATGTTAAAAACAAGTGGCGAACGTAAATAGTAACTATGTATGTATGGTATATACAACATAAACATACATAAGTATGTACTACGTATAAATTGTAGAATTTAAACAAAAGAAACCATTATTCTTGAATGTGTGTAAGTTTGGCCCACACAGGCACGTGTTTTACCATTTAACCATTTAACCATTAACTTATGCGAATGTCAATCAGCACTTGTTTATTTGTCTGTCTGTCTGTCTGTTTGTTTGTTTCTTTCTTGATTTTGTTGAATGTTGTGTGTTGATAGGATTTGCATAATAAAAAGCTAGTTGGCTTTAAAATGTTGGTCCCTAAACAGTTTTGTGTTGGCCTGATCTAACCAACTTTAGAAGAATTTTTGTTCTTTTTTTTTTTGCACGCCAGAGTTAATGTATCAAGTTAGTAGTAGTATGTACCTGTTTAATGGCAGTTTATGTTTGTATTTTATGATTTATGACGCACTTTTCGTGGAGCATGCTAGTAAACGAGCCGGTACATGGTTATTTTTATTCGTATGTACTTATTTATGCTAATCTAGCCATTGTGTGCAGATCTTGTTTACCATAATGGGGAATAGAAAACAATATGGCACATCGTTAACACCTTGAAAGCTAGTTCAATTTAACAACAAATTAGCGTTTGCACCAGATTTTCAGCCATCTGTCTCTTGGCATAATATATTAAATTGTACTTCTATGTCGTACAATATATTTATGTATGTATGCATGTAGATTCCTGGATATCTCATCTGTCTGTCCATTTGGACATAGATACACACTGGGCAGGCACGGATCCAGAGGGTGACATAGTTTTGCCCCACACCTTTTGTTATTGCGATTTTTGCAACTCTTAAAGAGGAATATAAATGCTTATGGCCCAACACATTTTTAAATTTTTTGAGGGGTTGTGTGGTCATGCGGAAACAGATCTTTATGAATCATTAAAGTTTTACAAAACTGAATAAATCACTACTCAAGAGCTCTAGCCTACAAAAAAAATCTAATAGACGTAAAATTTAGAGTTGTGTAGTTCGTGAACGACTCAGTTCAATTAAACTAGTATTTGCTTTGAACTAGTTCGCAATCTTCAGCTCTTTTAAGCCTTTCGCCCTTTTTTGTCATTTAAGTAATATTTCTTTTTTTTTATGTTGCTTCAATTATGCTTTATGTTTCTCAATGTAGCCAGCTCAATTTTTTAAATGTTAAAAAGAATTGTCTAAAGGTACCCATACACCTCGCAATATTATTGCCAATATTATTTTCATTTTTTGCCCTACACAATGCAATAAGATACACAATACTTTTGCACAAAATATGGCACCACTGTTTTGTTCTGCGGTTGAAAAATTGAACAATATGGCCAATAAATTATAAAAAATTTGTGACATTTCGGAGTTGCGCAATAAGAATCAAAACGCTTTTGATTTTTGAAAATATATTGTACAACCTTCTAATATGACATACATACTGGTTGCACAAGAATATTTCGTAGTGTATGTGCACCTTAATACGATCCAAAAGTACCCATACACTTTGCAATATTATTTCCACTATAATTGTCAGTTTGCTCTACACAGTGCAATTAGATGTACAATGCTTTTGTTCTGTTGTGGAGGGACATACAAATTGCAAAATGAGGCCAACACACTATCAAATGTTTTTCACATTTCTTGGTTGCGCAATAAGAATCAAAACTTTTTTAATTTTTCTTATATATTGTACAACCTTTTAATATGACATACACACTGGTAATATTTTGCACAATAGCAAATGTTGCATAAGAATATTACATAGCGTATGGGTACCTAAACGAACGATTGAATGAAATCAGTTGGTTTCCATACTACTCAGTGTCGCTCAATCTGCTCTCTTTTTATTTGTTCGTAAACTCGGACCGAGCAAATGAAAACATGTTGCTGAAATTTAAAAGTTTAAATTAATTTTTATCATGTTTTTAAATAATGATTTAATAAAATTTGTAATTATTTGAATTATCAATGATAAAATCAACAAGATAAAATTAAAATATATTAATTTTCAATAGAAAATAGCAAATTAAAGTGAGTGTTTTAAGCAAAAATTTTTTATCAACATGTTGCAGTAATTTTTTAGTGAAAAAAATGTTTTCATTTGCTTGCCTTGATGCAAGACTTTATCAAATGCCTGTGAGACATCCAAGAATACTGCAGTACATATTTTATTTTGAAGATGTATTGGAGCAAAAGAAAATTTGTACTGCAGTATTCTTGAATGTCTCAAACGCGTTTGATAAAGTCAGGCATCAAGGTCTACTCTAGAAAATAAAACAATTCTTTTCAATTCAATTAACACAACTAATGGAACCATATTTATCTGGGCGATATTTTCACGAAGGTTCCTACTCAAAACTCAAACCTGTTCCAGCAGGAGTACGCCAAGAAAGTATACTTGCGACCATATTGTATCATCCTCAAAACACCGTAATTGCAACGTTTGTCGACCATACGGCCATTCTTTCTACTGGTATCACCATTCAAGAATCAGTAGAAAAAAGAAACAAAATGCCACTAATCAGATAACAGCATTGACGATAAAGTGGCGAATAAAATTGAACAACACCAAATCGATACACGTTGACTTAAACAAGAAATTTGGTCACTCTAAACTTAACATATTAAATGTAAAAGTTCCATATGCAAACTCTGCAAAATATCTTGGCATGAACTTCGACGCTAAACTAAAATGGAAGGAACACATAAAAAAACATACTAAACTTGAGTTCAAATACAGAGAATTAAACATATTCCTTGATTTTAAATCTGACTTATCTTGGCACAATAAGCTGATCATTTACAAACAAGTACAAGCTCCCATCTGGACTTACGGTATCCAGCTAACGTTTCCAAAATAAAGTTTTATGAAAAACTGTGAACGCTCCGTGGTACTTAAGGAACACTGACCTTCACCGTGATTTAGGAGTTGATAGTGTCATAAACACTATTAAAAAGTATGCAGCCAATCATCATACAAAACTACAACGCCACACCAATGAGGAAGCATCTCGTCTTTTCTTTATCCATGTAACGAACGAATAATTTGAATATTCTCATTTAGTACCCTGGAACTCTTGAGTACTAGTACTAATAACCTAATGTTTTTGGATAAAATTCATGTCGGACTACCCGTAACCCTTCAGGAAATCAAGAAAATTTCTTAAAAATCTTTTGGGCCATAAGCATTGCCATAAGAGCAGCAAAAATCCAAAAAAAAAAATCTAACTATTCGGTAAATTTTTATAGGACATTCAATAATTGGGCGTTAAAAATTTAGCTTTCTATTAAAAAAATGCTTATTCAACATAAAATTTTTATAAATTTGAGCTTTTTAATGACTAAAAAGAATTCCAATTTTTTAGTAAATTTATTCCATAAGATCGATGTTTCGTTAATACCGAATAAAACACCGTTCGCAATACCAAAACAAACCATAAATCTTTACTAAAACCGTTAGTCGAGTCGGTTGCCAACCTTCCTTAAAGGCTGACAGAAAAATTATTACCCCCTCCAAACCTTGCGCTGGATCCGCCACTTATTCACATATTCATACATAAATGCATATGTAGATGAGGAATTGTACGATAGATATATGATGGATGTTCGTCATTATTTTTTTTGTGCTCTTGTTTTTTTTTTTTGTGCATATTTTCCACTTCAACATGCATCCAAAAAACAACACCTTGACACCTTCAATTCGGTTCAACTATTCTTCTATGCAATTGGTTGAAGGGGAATTCAAACGGCAATCACAGTGGGATAGATATATGTTAAGTATTATTTGGCTAGCGGCATTTCATTTTTTGTTTAATCACAATGTATGCGTTCATGTGTACAATTATTGGATTTCTGCAAAATTTATTCTTGTGTTAAAGTAATGCAATGCATAAATCTCTCAGTAGTAGATGTATGACACACTAGGATACTTTATTAAAGAAAATGTTTGGCAATTTTGTAAGTAACATATGAATGTTAGTCTAAGAATGCTCTGCAGCATTATACATAAATAGTTGTTTTTGTAATTAGAAAGGACAAACTGGAATATAGTGATTAAAAAATGTTTTATTGGAAATAGGAAAAACTTTCTCAATATAGGGACAAAAACCCAAAGTTGCTAGAAGGAGTCAACAAAATAATTCTAACGATGATTTTCAATTTGTCTCTCTTTTAAACATAATTCTTTTCCCTCAGGAAACTGCTGCATTAAAAATTTGTTAGCTGTTTAAGGACACTCAACAACATAAGTTAGTAGAGAAGTTAGTAAAACGTCTTGTCAGGTATACTATTTTTCGGAACATTTTTTTCAAAATTATGTTTATAGAAAAAGCTTATGTTTTCCTAATATTTTACTAATTTATTTTGCTAAAACAATTGTGCTGATTAGCACATTAATAGTGTAGCCGACAACCAGATTCAAGAATATACGCAGAATGAATTCGATGTCGCGTCATGTAGAGATGCAGTAGTGAAGTGGAAAATTATATTAAAAACTACAACTCTAGTAAGACATAGAAACAAATCAGCCATGGAAGTTTTGTGTATCTGTTGGTCTTACATAAAACTAAATTGTGGATTGAAACAACTTAAATTTTGCGTTGTCATCGGCGTGTGAAATCTGAAAAAATTTCTAAAAATGCAAAAAAAAACTAATACAGTCGAATAAAATTGTTTAAATAGCGCATGAAAATGGATATATACCGATTTCTCAAAAACTGGAGCCATCCTGACACTTCCAATTGTACTTTCGCACTCAGGGGACTCCCCCCTAATAGTTCGAAAAGGATTCATCGAAGTTCATTTTTTTCGACTATCACAGTGTAATATAGTGTGCGAAAGACAGAGACACACATCCTGGGTAGATTTTTATGATTCCTTTTTCTTATTGCAAAAAATGGACTGTATATGTTGTATCTTTTGATGGATCTACTAATTTTGAAGATTTTGCTGACATTAGAAATTTTTTGCAAGCACCTCCCTGACCTTTACAATTTTTTTTTGAGTACACATAAGTACATTTAAAGAAAAAACTTCATCATATTTATGAAGCATTTCTTCATTGAATTTCGTCAAATGCAACACTTCATAAATATAATGTTTCGTGGGGGGGGGGGGAGGGGGGGTTTTCGATTTTTTTATATTGATTATATATTTTTGTTTTCACACTAGAGTAACAGCTGTTTTTTTTTTTTTTTTTTACTAAATTTTACCTACACGTGATGGGCAATCATGTATTAATAATAGAAATCGCTTTCTCAGGTCATTTTGAAACAAAAACCTCCCGCATAAAGTGCATTTCCTTAAAATGCAGTTTTTAATTTTTTACTTTTTGTGTTCATTATTTTGCGAATTTTGATCTATATCGCGAAACAACGTTTTAATCTGTTTGATCACAATCCGCGAAACACGTCAAATTTGAAAACGTTTGTGTACTTTAAGTTGGATATGCATCGTTATTGTCTAATTACGTTAAATTTTTAGTTAAATATTAATTTTTAGTTTAATTAAATAAAAAAGGATTATGCGGAAAACTTTTTGAAAACCGCGAAAAATAAAATTACTTTATATTTTTATGTGCTAGTATACGTCTAAAGTAAAAAAGTTTCAACTTCTAATAACCCGATTAAAATTAATATGATGCTTTATATAATCATACGAAATTTAATATGAGTCTTAAGACAGTTTTATCCGAGAAATGGGCATAATAATTAAATAACATCCGAATAATGACGCGATACAATTTAATACGATTTTATATAGCGGTATAAATTTCCAGTTTTTGATTTTTAAACGTCGTGAAAATTGGAAATATCTATTAACCCTTTTAGACTTTAGCCGCTTTCAAAAGGTTTCCAACTTTATAATTTGTAACAAATTCCATAGCATTTGGAAATTTTATTTAAAATAAAAATGTGTTTTTTAAATATGATATAATATCAATATATATATTATTTTGCAATGTCTAGGTATATAAATATAACGTTATTATTAATTGGATTAGTTTTAGCGTATTCTAAATGCAATATACAATTATACGAAACTATATATGACATCATATTAAATTTTTTATACGAAATTAATTTTATATATGAATTTATATAATTATGTCTGGTTAAATGCACTGGCAGACAAAACCTTATAAGTGTATATAAAATAATGTGTTATTTTATGCAAAGTTTTAACTCGGGAAATTAAAGATTTATAACCGTCCAAAAAACAAATTAAAAGCAAATATCCTATATAATTTGCCTGACACTTACAAGGAAGCTTTTTCGATGGGTTCCCTTTGAAATTAATGAAATTCGGATAGGTGATAAGCAGCAAAAATATATGCAAAACCTATCTATTTTTAAAATTGGTGGTGAAATTTAAACAATCTTTGTATGAAAATATGTTTAAAGTTTAGGAAATTTAGACTTATTTAAAAACAGCGTTAAAATGCTCGAGAAAACTCACATTTTGAAAACCATTTTGACACTATATCGTGGACCCCGGCTGCCACTTATTTGAATTATTTTAACAAATTATTCACTATTTTTTTCCCCTTTTTCATATATCCGACTTTTTAAGATTGGGGGCTATACTTCATGTCTTGTATTAAAAAAATCGTAAATTTTCCAAGCAAGCGTGATTGTAGTCTGAAAGAAATAATAATAAAGAAGAAATATAAAATTGGAAAATTTAAAAATATATCTGACAACGCCTAGGTCTTATTTAAACTAAATTATGTATTTCGGATTCACTTAGATTTATATTTTGGACAATTTCAAACGCTTTTCAAATTGTCTTTAATCAATTTTTTAAATAAAAACCCTTTAAAATGTCTAAAAAAAAAGCTACATCGTTATAACACAAAGACTGGTTTAGCTGCTTGATTTTAAAATGTCGCATTTCAAGGAGAGCCGATAAGAATTTGTTTACATTTAGTCTAAAAAAAAATTGAGAAAATTTGAGTCACATTGGACTACGTTAACACATTATGCATATCGATCAAAGTTTGAGGATTAAATTTGTTTCAAAAAATTAAAAAAATATATGAGATATCGTAATATATATCGTAAAACAAAATACTGAAAACTATGTTTAGCAATATGCCAAAAAAAACAACTTTTTCATTTTCAAGCTATTAATCCCGAATGATTTTATATGTTTCGGGGGTAGAGTCAGATACCCTACTTGCTTATTAGAATGCCCCTCACTTGTCCTAAAACGGATATTTAGGGTGGCCCTTAAAACTTGGATTTTTTGACTTTTTATGAATTTAACGCATTATTTATGTTAATAGCTACAAAATCAATGTTTTTATGTGTTGAATAGTTAGTTTGGGTAGTAATCTTCCATTTTTGGTTTTTGTTGGAATAATACACTGAAAAAAACAAAGTGGCAACAACAAAACTTGGAAGTAAGAAAATACTACTCCTAACATTTAGCGCGGCACAAATTGGGCTGAATATTATGGCTTGCCATGCAACACAGTTGTTAATGACATTAAAATCTAAAATTCTGCCGTGGTGCTTGGCGATCGCATTTTTCGTTTACAAGAAAATTAGGAAAATGTAAAAAAAAGGCGAAAAAAAATGAAAAAATGGGTTTTTTTTGACCTTCATTCACTTATTACTTTTGAAGTAGGAATGTTATCTTCAAGCACCACGGCAGAATTTTAGATTTTAATGTCATTAACAACTGTGTTGCATGGCAAGCCATAATATTCAGCCCAATTTGTGCCGCGCTAAATGTTAGAAGTAGTATATTCTTACTTCCAAGTTTTGTTGTTGCCACTTTGTTTTTTTCAGTGTATTATTCCAACAAAAAACAAAAATGGAAGATTACTACCCAAACTAACTATTCAACACATAAAAACATTGATTTTGTAGCTATTAACATAAATAATGCGTTAAATTCATAACAAGTCAAAAAATCCAAGTTTTAAGGGCCACCCTAAATATCCGGAATTATAAAAAAGTCGCGAAACAAAAGTTGCTTCTGATACCCTAAAGAACCATTTTCAACAATAAAAAAGTTCTTTTTCGCAAAAAGCCGATTTTGGCATATTGCTAACTATGTTACCAGATGCGTGCGTAGCAAACCAAATTTACCAAAAAGATTGCACTGTAAGTAAAGTAACGACTTTTACGGCACAAGTGAACTTAATTTTGAGTCTTAGTGGTATCTCCATTTTAAAAGATTATGTCAAAATACACAGAAAAAATCATTGTCAAAAAATTTCAATTAAACTTTTGTTCGATTTCAAACTTACTTTGAATTAACTGTTTAATTGAAAATGAATTTGGTATAAAAAAATTTTCAGTTTTTATAACGTACTAGCTGACCAGGCAAACGTTGTTTTGCCTTCAAATTTTAATTGTAATTAATTCTTTAAATCAAGAAATTTCTTTAACGCAAATAAATAGTGTAAAAATTTTTTGTTAAAATCAACTTTTCCATTCCAGACATACACTTGTTTACACTCTCATAAACGTTTTCTGTAATACTCATTTTAGGGTTGCCGTATTTTGATGATATTTCTATAAAACAATCCCAGTTCACATAATGTGGAGTGCATTTGTAATATCAAAATCGAAAAGTTTTTAATAAGCACTTTGGGGGGATGGGCAAAGGCCAAAGGGCTCGGTTGGTTTTTCAGAAAATAAATTAAACTAAAATTACAAAAAGTAAAACTGCAGGAATTTGGGTCATATCCCAAAGAACACATGGTGAAAATTTTCGCCTCTACTATCCTCATTTTTACCACATTCCTGATGGAAATTATATAAAGTGAAATTCCAGAAAGTTGGGTCAAAGTCGAAAGAAAAGCATTATGGACATTTCAGCCTTCTATCGCAAAGGGTTTGGTCAGACCGGTAAGGGGGGAGACTTTTTCCCTTATTATCCCCCTTTTTACTATGTTACTGAGCAAAATCCTAAAAAGTGAAATTTTAGGAAGTTAGGACATATCCGAAAGAACACTTTTCCCTTATTATCCCCCTTATTATCCCCCTTTTTACCACGTCACTGAGCAAAATTGGGAAAAGTGAAATTTTAGAATGCTAGGACATATCCGAAAGAATACATGGTAAAAATTTCAGCCTTCTATCGCAAAGGGTTTGGTCGGGCCGCTAAAGGGGAGACTTTTTCCCTTATTATCCCCCTTTTTACCACGTTACGTCTCAAAATTGTAAAAAGTAAATTTCCAAAGTTGGGACATATCAGAAAGAACACATGGTTAAAATTTCAGCTTTCTATCCCAAAGGGTTGGTGAGGCCACTGAGGGGGAGACTTTTTCCCCTATTACCACGTTCCTGAGCAAAATTCCAAAAAGTAAAATTGCAGAAAGTTTGGTTGTATCCGAATGAACATATGGTGAAAATTTCAGGTATCTATCCTAAAGGGTTCGGTGAGGCCGCTAATGGGGAGACTTTTTCCCAATTTTATCCACCCTTTTACCATGTTCCTGGGCAAAATTTTTAAATATAAAAGTGCAGGAAATTTTGTCATGTTCCAAAGAATACATGGTGAAAATTTCAGCTTTCTATCCCAATGCTAAAGCACCATGTGTATACAATTTCAAATAATGAAATAGTGGGCGTAAAAGTGGGCGTGGCAAAAAAAAAAGTATCCTATTGAGCATTCCGGAGTTCCAGTTACATACTGTGAAAATTTCCGGAAGATCGGTCCAGTGGTATGGTCAGGCCACTGAGGGGGAGACTTTTTCCCCTATTATCCCCTTTTTACCACGTTCTTGAGCAAATTCCAAAAAGTAAAACTGCAGAAAGTTGGGTTATATCCGAATGAACATATCGTGAAAATTTCAGCTATCTATCGTAAAGGGTTCGGTGAGGCCGCTAATGGGGAGACTTTTTCCCACTTTTATCCCCCCTTTTACCACGTTCCTGGGCAAATTTTGTCATGTTCCAAAGAACACATGGTGAAAATTTTAGCTTTCTATCCCAAGGCTAAAGCATCATGTGTATACAATTTCAAATAATGAAATAGTGGGCGTAAAAGTAAGCGTGGCCAAAAAAAAGTATCCTATTGACCATTCCGGAGTTAAAGTTACATACTGTGAAAATTTCAGGAAGATCGGTCCAGTGGTCTGGTCTCCTATAAGGTACATACTAGAGTTGTCAATTATTCGCCTTTCAGCTTTGTTCGAATAATTCAAATAATTGTTTTCGCTCGTTCGATCAAACGATTAAATTTCAAAAAATCTTCGATTAATCGATGAGAATAACGAATAAAAAAAAATATTTTTAAATAATATTTTTATTAACAACAAAATAAACAATTCATACAGACATACCATCTTCAGCCAAACTTCTGCATACAATTTCTTCTATAGAACTGCCGCTGTCTTTCTTAATGTATTTTGCCATTAGACCAAGTTCGGCATTTTTGATGTCGTTGGATTCTCTTCCACTATATCGTTTTCAATGGTAATATTGTGGCTCTTACGCAAATAGTAAAGAAGTGAGGATGTTGTAGATCCAACAATTTTGTATACTTTAGGACACTTGGTGCATGTGACTTTATTTTTTTCATTTTTGTTCTTGGCGAAATACTTCCAAACCGAGCTCATTCTGAAAAATAATTATATAACTAAAATAAATTACAATACAATTACAACATTTTATACTTACATTGGTATGATTTATATAAATCGATTATTTTTTTAGCGTTTTATGTCTTATACCCGAGAGTGAAAAATTCCCTTTCTTGAAATTTTTTTAACGTTTGATTAAAATAAAACATCTGATACAATTGTTTGTCAAAGATGTGTTTAAACATAGTGATTAATTACAATCAGGGTTATGGCACATTTTGTATAAAATCTTTAAAAATTTATGAGAATAAATCAAATTAAAAGGTCTTATTTAATTTATTTTGTAATAAAAAAAAATGTTCGATTAATTGACGTTAATTAATCGATTTATTCGTTATTCGAAAATCGTCATTTTTAAATTATTCGAACAAGAGTTTGGTTTTGTTTGATCGATTAATCGAATTATTCTTAATCGACTGGCAACTCTAGTACATACATACAAACAAACAAATAAACAAACACACATTCTATTTTATATATATAGATAATAACAACATTGAAACAAATGCAAAAATTTTAAAAAGTCGCCAAAATTAAAAAAAATCGTTTTTTAAAGTTGAAAATTAGCGTTTCTTTTAATTTTGGTGATTTTTTTTTTAAATTTTTTTCGAAGTTTGTAGTTTATTTTGGGAGTTTTTTAAATTTCTGCAATTTTGAGGATTGTTTTTTAAATTTTGGCAATTTTTTTTTCAAATTTTGCGATTTTTTTCAAATGGTCTCGATTTTTTAAATTTTGGCGATTTTTTTACAATTTTGGTGATTTTTTTAAAATTTTGTAATTTTTCCCAATAGTAAACAATATTCAATTAAAATTTTAATAGATGTGAATAAACTATATGTAATTGAAAATAATATTAATTAAATAGATACAAATTATTTTAGTTGTTACTACAATTGCATCAACACGACCGAATTCAGTTAAACTTTTGCTGAATCAACAAATATTTTAATTAAAACTCAATTTTAGTTTTTCTGTGTAGACATATTTGATTTTTAGTTTGCATTGTCTCAAACAATTTTTTTGATTATATTTTAAGTCAAAGACTTCGAAATCTCTTTTGAAATGATTTTATTTATTGCTTTTTGTCGTAAATCAACTCTAACAATGATAGCCGCCCATTTGCATGCGATGTTTTCTAACGAAATTTTAAGATTCGAACCATACAAAACTATTTCCTATTTGATCCAAGTCAAAAATAAATATTTTCATATAAATTTATCAATAACATTGTTAATTTCTAATGATTGTATTAAGTTTCTAAATTTGTCAAATCATTTCGGCTCTAGCCCCCCCCCCCCCTGGCTACGTGCCTGAGCATTTGTCATAAATTTATATCAAACTTTTTGTCATATCTCTGAAAAATTTATTAATACAATGAAAATTGATGACAAACGATTAATGAAACAGTTTCATCAATATGATGAAGTTAGATATTTAAAAAAATACGACTTGTGTTTCTGTGAATTTGTAAAATTCAAAAATTTGAGTTATTTTTGTTAGTAAACACTGGTGTTTCCAAAACCTCGACTTTTTGAGAAAACCGGTTTTTCGGTTAACCGAATGTGAAAACCCTGTTAACCGGTTAACCGCCCTTAATTAAAACAGAATTTTTCTTACTAAAAAATGTACAAAATGCTTGCAAAAATGTGAAAATTACACATCCTAAATGTGATTAATTGGTTTATTATTTATGCAAGACACATAAAGCTTTCTATAAATGCCTTACACATTAGTATATTCCAAACTAATACCACAGATTTTTCCGAAATTACGATGTTAAAAAAAGTTAAGGTAAACTTCCCATTTTCTTAGGGCCATATAAAAGGGTTAGAAAATTGTAGCAATTGTAATTTTTCGATCTTTCGGCTTATTTTCACAGTAACCGCAAGACAATTAGGTATAATTATATGTATTTGAAATGTCCTTGCACACAACTTACTATAAATCAAAATGTAAAGAGCTTTCGGAAGTTGTTGTATTCACAAACTGTGGTAGCTAAGGCATTAAGTTCAGTGCCCTCTATGACTTATTAAAGTTTCATTAAGATCTAAATGTTCAGCCCCAGCCCCGAGTAATCACTCGTTAGTCCCGATATAATATCTTAATTCCCTATTTTTGTTTTGATTTTATAAATTAATAATGTTTACTCAGTTGGGGCCAACAAATGATTTAATGATTTCAGTAAAAGTAGTGTATATATACCAATTGGCTCCACTGCATTTTGCTGTGATTTGATGTTTTTCTTCCCGGTTTATAAATGTAAGTTTTTATGGAGATAAAAATTACAATATAGCATGGAGGAATTTAAATTTTGATAACTTAAAAAACCGAAAATACGCACACAGAAAACAGACTCGGTAGTAACAACCGTATTTGGTTGTTGCTACTGAATTTTTTGGTAGCTATCACCAAATTTCTGTTGAGGCAGTCGAAATTCTATTATATTAACAGGATTTTTGGTTTAATAATCGAATGATTGTTATCACAAAGGAAATTTTTGATTGCAGCAACCGAAACATTTGATTGTCAACAAATACGGTTGCCATTTCCGAGTCTGTTTGCGTATTTTGGGATTCAGTGCTACATCTCTTTAGTGTCCATCACAACAATTTTTGTTAAAATCTTACTCCAAGTTTTAATAAAATACCAAAAAATTAAAATAGGACATACGAGGGCGGTCCCAAAATTATCCGATCTAAAAAGAAAACAGCACAAATTTGAGAACAATTTTCTGTACTTCTCAACATAATTTCCTTTTAGCGCGACACACTTTTCTCAGCGATATTCCTAGCTTCGATGCCCTGTTTATAGTGAGAAATGTCTAGCCCCTTAAAATAGTCATAAACAGCAGATTCTACCTCTTCATCGTTGGCAAAATCTTTTACCACCTAGCCATTTTTTCAAGTTTGGAAATTGAAATAATCCGATGGAGCTAAATCTGCCGAATAATCTGCGTGATGAAGCAATTCGAACTTTAAGTGTTGATGAAACAACAGTTTACTTTTCGCCAAATGCCTCTATTTTCTTTAATTTCATCACTTAAATGCTACAATAAGTTTCCGTTTTGAAGACAATCAATAATAATTATCCGAAGCGCATTCCAAAAAAACAGACGCCATGACCTTGCCTGCAGATGGAACTGTCTTCGCCTTTTTTGGACACGATTCTCACATTCCACTGCTTTGACTGTCCCTTTGTTTTAGGCGTGCAGTGGTGGAACAATGTCCCATCCGTGGTTACGACTCGAAGAAAAATCTCGGCTTTATTGTGGTGAAACATCGCCAAACACTTCACTGAAAGGTCGCTACGACGCGGTCTTTGTTCTATTGTGAGCTAACGAGGCACCCATCTTGCGCACAGCTTTCTTATCTTTAAATTTTCGGTCTGTGCGATGTATATTACTTTTTGAAATGGCTATCATTTCAGCCAGCTCACGCACCTATCCTAGGTGGTCCGAAAATTGATTTTTCAAAATAAAATTTAAAAAAGTTCTTTTATAATTTTTTGTCCCGACGGGATTCGAACTCTAGCCGCCCGATTGGCAGCCGACAGAACTAATCACTGACCTAATGAGACATATAACACTTGACAGCTTAAAACGTAAGTGAATGACAATTGATAGGTAACAGTTGGCTGCATAAATCTGTCAGTACTAGCATATTGAAACAACTTGATAACGTTGGTAAAACAATTAAAAAGCTTGTCCTAAAAAAGCTTCCAGAAACAAAAAAAATTATTTTATATTAAAAAATATTAAAAAGTATAAAAAGAAATCACAAAAAAATGTATGCCTGGAACCGGGATCGATCTCGTAACCTGCAGACTAGAAACTTTTTAATTTTTATAAAATAAATGCTTTTCCAGTTGTTAGACTTCTGAGCAGTTTGTAATTTCTGACTAGGTAGCACGGGATAAATACTTTTAGCCATCGTTTGTGGTTTCAGCCAATTCTTTGCTGACCACTGAAATTATTGTAAAACAAATACTGGAAAAAACGCTATTTAAACACTGGTAAAGCGTCTTGAGCAAAGGTTTATAAATATAAATGTATAAATAAAGAATAGGTCTGTCTGCGTACACATATTTTGCATCATTTTGTGCAAAATGTTGCAAAATGTTGCAAAATGTTGTCTGCGTACTCCAAATCTCTTGCAGCGAGAGAGCTAAAAAGAGATTTTTTTGACAGTTGGAAGTTAGAGAACTTGCAAAATGTTGCTGGAGAAATTTCTTTGCAAGATTTTGCAAACTAGTTTGAACAGCTGTTTTTATTAACTGTTTGAATGAAATAATTTTGTGAAATGAAAATGAAAATATGGTATCAATCTCTTCTTTGGAAGATTCTCTAGCAGATTAATGCATCAATCAAAATTGTGGGTGGGATTTAAGGGGTTAATTTTTAATTTCAAAATAGGCCTATTTTGCGAAAGTAACAATGTGTGGGATGGACATATCTAAGGAAGTAGGAGGAGCTTATCCAAGATTTTGGTATCAATCTCTTCTTTGGAAGATTCTCTACCAGATTAATACCACAATCATATTTGTGGGTGGGGTTTAAGGGGTTAATTTTTAATATCAAAATAGGCCTTTTTGCCGTATTTTGTGAAAGTAACTATGTGTGGGATGGAGGAGGAGCTTATCCACGATTCTGGTATCAATCTATTCTTTGGAAGATCTCTAGCAGATTAATGCATCAATCATAATTGTGGGTGGGATTTAAGAGGTTAATTTTTAATTTCAAAATAGGCCTATTTTGAGAAAGTAACAATGTGTGGGGATGCACATATCTAAGGAAGTAGGAGGAGCTTATCCAAGATTTTGGTATCAATCTCTTCTTTGGAAGATTCTCTAGCAGAATAATACCACAATCAAAATTGAGAGTGGGGTTTAAGGGGTTAATTTTTAATATCAAAATAGGCCTTTTTTGCCGTATTTTGTGAAGTAACTATGTGTGGAATGGACATATCTAAGGAAGTAGAAGGAGCTTATCCACGATTATGGTATCAATCTCTTCTTTGGAAGATTCTCTAGCAGATTAATGCATCAATCATAATTGTGGGTGGGATTTAAGGGGTTAATTTTTAATTTCAAAATAGGCCTATTTTGCGAAAGTAACAATGTGTGGGATGGACATATCTAAGGAAGTAGGAGGAGCTTATCCAAGATTTTGGTATCAATCTCTTCTTTGGAAGATTCTCTACCAGATTAATACCACATATGCTAAAATTCTTTTGCTTTGTTATTTCAATTGTTTACACACCGATCAGCTGTTTTCTTGCAAGATTTCACTGGAAACTGCGTACTTTTTGATATATTTTCAGCCGACAGAGTAAATTGGTCTTACTCTCCCAAAAAAATTTACTGATTATTTGCTACTGGAAAAGTACCCAGACAGACCTAATAAGTGTATCACCCAGGTATAGTTTAGGCAGCATTGATCTAAACCAGGGGTCGGCAAACGTAACAGCCTTAATGTTGTGCTTGTGTGTGTTAGCTGAAGCTTCCGCACTCTTAATGTACTAAAATATATTTATATGCATTTTCCGAATTAATAAATTAAATTCCTATTTTTTTTATTCAACATTTCATTCATTGTAAAAGCTACACTAATCAATTTTTGTAGTTGTATTAATGAATTGTCATTAATATATTTTTTGTATTTTTTAGCAGTTTCAACAAGACTTTTCTATAGAAATTAAGGCTAACTCTGATAATCTTTGCTCTAGCATTCGGTTTCTGTAATAAGTCTTAATTCTCTTAAGGCCTGAAAAAGATCTCTCAACAAAACGTGTTGATACTGGAATGGTTAAAATTAACATGCTTAATTTAATTAAACTAATTAAATTACTTGGTATGTCAAAAACTGCAATGTAATAGAAATATGAATGGGCATAAAACACACCTAATTCGTTTTTTAATTTAATTAAATCAAAAAATTTCTTTTTTTTAGTTAGATTTTTACAGGAAGAAGAAAACATTTTTTTCTTGAAACATTTAGCGGACACAATTGATATGCCAGACTGCCGCAGTTTCGTCCCCCTCCAAGGACTCGTCAGTGGTTAATTGATGTGTCAATTGAACAAAGTATTTTAAAATGTTAAATTGCTCTATATGTAAAACTTTTTGCTTTGTGTCGTAGTAAGTTTCAAACCCACTCGTAGCATCACCTAATACTTTATACTTTTTTAACCTTTCAAGTGCTTCAGTCGGAATATTGTTTGACAACTTGCATATTTTTTTATATTTAGCAATTCTACAAATTTTATATAAATATATTAAAATCTACTTTCCATTTGTACAAATAGTGTTTTAATTATTCGATTGTATATTTTTTTTGTATCGCAATTTTCAATATTTTCCCAACGCTGTAAAGCTACGCGAGAAGTTGTTTTTTTCATACATAATAAGTGTGTTCGATTACTTTCCCAGTAAAGTCCAGTAAAAATTACTCAGTAACAAAATTACAGAGAGTAAGACCAATTTACAAAAAAGTAAACGAACGGAAAACCTGTAACAATTGGTAAAATGTATAAAACAGCTGATTTTAAATACTAAATATTAAAAAAAATCAACTGGTCATTATGGAAAAGATAAAAGTCAATTGAAATTGTCGACCAGAAATAATTTAGAATGTTTTTTAATTTCTTCAATAGTTAATTCTTTAATATTTTGCACTTTAAATCCATAGAAAATTAAAATTAAAATTTAATTTAATTTTTGCTTTGTTTACCAAAAATACAAGCATATTTTCTCAATCATATGTGTGTTTCTTCTTAAAAATTCTTACTGGCAAAAATTTATCCAGTAAAAACTTGTAAGTTTTTTGTCAACAACCTGTCACTTTACTCTCTCTTCTTACTATTTTTTACTGAGTAGGTGTGTAAACGAACACCTTCCAGTAAAAACTTTTACAAATTTGTACAAATTTTTGCGTAAGCGAACAAACTTAATGTATCATCAAACAAAAGAGTATATGCAAATAGAGAGACTTCCCACGCCTCTCAGCAACAAAATACCAAACAATGGCAAGCAAATGAAAACATACACTAAAAAATAATTGCAACATGTTGATAAAAAATTGTTACTTAAAACACTCACTTTTATTGTGCTTATATTTTGTTCTTTTCTGTTAAAATTGAATATATTTTAATGTTATCTTGCTTATTTTAAATAAATAATAATAATATTTGAAATACAAGTTTGTTATAATTTTTATTAAAAATAAAAATTATGTTTTTTCGACCTTTAATTGTGCAATGAAAATGAAAATTATTCAAGTTCGAGGCCATATACTCTATATTTCTTCATTAGGATATTGTCCTAACAAATAATCTATAGAGTTTTTGTTTTCAAATTTATTATTTGACCCTTTCAGGAATGTGTTGATAGATCTATTTCGGGAATTTTTCTAGGTTCCCATCATCAGAACACGTTTTGAAAGCGGTTACAATCCCATGCCAAACCTCAAGCATTCATATGAACTAGTTTACTCACTACATGAGAACTAATATACATATGAGTTTGAAATTAAAGACTATAACCATTGATCAAAAAATAAATTGAAAACTTGTTTGATGTGCAAGATCCACCTCTGGTGGATATTCAATACACGTTTTTTTTTTTTTTTGTTCTCTCTCCTTTCAAAAACGTGTTCTGATGATGGGAACCTAGAAAATTCCCGAAATAGATCTATCAACACATTCCTGAAAGGGTCAAATAATAAATTTGAAAACAAAAACTCTATAGATTATTTGTTAGGACAATATCCTAATGAAGAAATATAGAGTATATGGCCTCGAACTTGAATAATTTTCATTTCATTGCACAATTAAAGGTCGAAAAAACATAATTTTTATTTTTAATAAAAATTATAACAAACTTGTGAAAAAAGGCAAAGTACCGCCTAGTTTACTTTCCCTGTTTTGTTAACTAACTTAACAAAATATGAAAAGGAGAGAGAAACAAAAAAAAAAAAAAAACGTGTATTGAATATCCACCAGAGGTGGATCTTGCACATCAAACAAGTTTTCAATTTATTTTTTGATCAATGGTTATAATCTTTAATTTCAAACTCATATGTATATTAGTTCTCATGTAGTGAGTAAACTAGTTCATATGAATGCTTGAGGTTTGGCATGGGATTGTAACCGCTTTCAAAACGTGTTCTGATGATGGGAACCTAGAAAATTCCCGAAATAGATCTATCAACACATTCCTGAAAGGGTCAAATAATAAATTTGAAAACAAAAACTCTATAGATTATTTGTTAGGACAATATCCTAATGAAGAAATATAGAGTATATGGCCTCGAACTTGAATAATTTTCATTTTCATTGAATATTTGAAATAAATAAAAATTTTATTAATTTATTATTCAAAAATATGATAAAACTTAGTTTAGACTTTTAAATTTCTGCACCTGCAACAAATAAAAAGAGGGCAGATTGTGAGACTGAGGTGGATAGAAAGAAATGAAAAAATGAGTTCTTTTGGAAGATTGATTAAAAAAAGTAGACACCCCTGAGAATGCTACCAAAAATATTTTGGTTTCTTTTATAAAGTTTACAGATTGCAATAAAACTAAGTTTAACACATGAGTATTGCAATGAATAAAAATAGAGTTCGGAAACAGTTCTCTAACCTTAGCCTGTGTTCCGTTCAATTTACTAGACATGACAGCTGTACCATCATAGATCTGAGCTACTAGCTTTCCTCTCCAATTCTTAAGCTTCTTAAGCTATTAATTTTGTGGAAATAGCGTCTGCTGTTCGATCATCACTTACGTTCATACAGTTGTAAAATCGCTTCATAGCAACACTTTTTGTCAACATACCGAAAAAACGATTGATAATTAAGAGTTCTTATTTATATCAGTGGTTTCCTTAATCATTACGAATATAAATGAAGTTTCATTTAACTCATTTTCATTAACGCTGCCAAAAGAGTCATTTAAATCATTTTGTATGTGGTTGGAAGAGCCTTTAAAAGCCTGAGATGTCGATAAATGACGGTCCAATTTACTGTCATATTTTGCAATTAAGTGTAAAATTCCCACATACATAATTGCCTCTATTATCACAATTTTCATTATCATCGTTACCTCTAAAACCTGCTCGTCTCGATAATGAAATGCGTTTTTGTTCAACTTGAATATGTCCAAAAGTTTATAATTTTAAGATGTTACTAATGTAAACTTCAGACTTTTGATGTTTTATCACAGAATCAGTTAAATGGTTTAAATCATTATAACCTGTTGTCCAAACAATTTTTTTTTAATTTTTACTAGAAAAAAGCAAACAAGGCCAACAAAATAATTTGTTAATAAAGGGATAACCACATAACCAAGCTGCTCCTTATGATTAGAAGTCTTGAAATGTCTAGTAGAAGTTTTATTTTTTAATTATTTAAGTATTTCCTTCGACTTTTAATCGCGAAAAATAATTATCTAAACAATTTTCAATAGAGTATGTCATTTGCAATTTGCGTCTGCTCACATTCACAATTAGATGTAGAATGAATGCTTCTACAATTAACTGTGGTTCAGCGTTTCTGTTGCACACACTATTTTTTTGTATGTTACTCTTGCTCATGCCGTAACGAATCAGCTGTTTTGTTTGTGGATAGTGCGTTTTTAATACAACCAATTCGCATAAACTATGAACAACAAAACAACTGATTCGTAACGGAACGGCTAGACTAATAGAGCCTTTACTGTAAGTTTGATTGTTTTTTGCTTATTTGTTTTATTGCTGCAACTATTAAACATTTTTGTTGTTTTGTGCTTATGATCTTTTAATGTATAAATGTTTCTGCAACAATGTTGTTTCAAAAACTTTTAATAGTGGTTCTATACTTCATGGAGAAAAATTTTAACATATATTTCTTTTGCAACTTTCTGTATATACATACATTTCAAATAACCCAAAAAACTAGCTGGATCATCTAATAACCAGCATTACATGATATATCAAAATGTTCGAGTATTAAATACTAAACTTTTCAAGCTGTTTAATGAATGTTTTGACTTCAATCGCAGTGTCATTATTTTCGCCGAAATATGGTTCTATGCAGAAATACTTTGTAAAAAATATAAATAAATTTAGACTTGATCGAGAGACGGAATATCTTGGCTGTGGCGTTTTAATTGTTTTATCCAACCTTTATTCGTGAGAAGAACTAACATCTTATACTTAAATAAAATTAAATTTATTGCTGTTCGTAGAAAATTTAAACATATACAAGGTGGCGCAAAAATAACCTTCCGATGTTTTTTGGCTGTAATTTAAAAAAAAAATGAAAAACTTTGATTCTTCTTGTGGATTATTTTTATTTGGTATTTAATTTTTTTTACATCAAGTCGGGAATATGATGTCATGTAAATGGCCGCCGCCACAGTTGATTGTCATTTGAGCCCTTTTTATGGTATTTTCCATCACTTTGGCCAAAACTTCCGGCGATAGGTCCTCACATTCTTGACGGATATTGTCGCCAAAACGGTAGATTCGGCGCCCGGGAAATGCATCCTTCATCATTTCGGTTGTGGCATGTGCAGTGTGTGCCGTTGCACCGTCCTGTTGGAACCACATGTTATCCAATCCCAATTCATCAAGTTGCGGCAAAAAGAACTCGTTGATCATTGCTCTGTAGCGCTCACCATTCACAGTAACCGTTTGGCCCGCGACGTCTTCGAAGAAAAAAGGTCCGATGACTCCTCCAGCGAAAACAGCACACCATACAGTGACTTTGAGCGGGTGTAATGGCTCTTCGTGGTTACACGCGGATTTTCAGTGCCCCAGAAGCGTAAATTTTGCTTATTTACGTACCCGCTAAGATGGAAATGGGCCTCATCACTCATGATTATGGAGCAGTGTAGCGTAACATTGATTATTAACGTGTATTTCGCATGTGTTTACTACACAAATGACAAAACAGAACTGACATTAGGGGCCAATCGCAAAATTTATAGCATTTTCTGATAGGAGGATTACTTTTGCGCCACCTTGTACATATATGTTATTATAATCTGCTTAAGATAGGGAAAAACTAATATGAACTGAAAATCTAATAAATTTGCTTTATTAACTCTAAGAAAAATTTTGAAAGCTTAATTTTAGTAAGGCGTAAACTTAATTTTGGTTCATAATTGTTTTGAGTGTAATTTGAAAAATAAAAACCAAATCATTTTCATTCATAAGGGTGATTTTTTAGCTACTTTCTTTTTAGCAGCTCAGCAGTTTTCATGTAACATGTTACTGTTAAACATGTTCAGTTTGGTTTATAATTTAACCATGAATCGACTTACAAACGAACAACGCTTGCAGATTATAGAATTTTGTTATCAAAAGTCATGCTCGGTTAAGAAAGTGTATCGTGCACGTCTTCCAATTTATGGTCAGTTTGGGCGACCTTCTGAGGCGGCTATTCGGAATCTTGTGACTAAATTTTGCCTTTAAATTTACATTATTGGACATTAAACCACCAACACGGAAAATATCGCTGCTGTATCCGCCAGTGTTGTTGATGACCGTGGATTATCGATTCGGCGCCACATTTTTATCGGACGACGAAGGCAGGAACGTTACTGTGAATGGCGAGCGCTGCCGTGCGGTGATTACAATTTTTTTTACCTAAACGGAAGAGCTGGACTTGGGTGACATGTGGTTTCAACAAAACGGTGTCACATGCCACACAGCACGCGTAACAATGGCCCAATTGAGAGGCGACCAGTCATTTAGCCGCCTAGATCGTGCGATTTAACGCCTTTAGACTATTTTTTGTGGGGCTATGTTAAGGCTCATGTCTATAGAGACAAGTCCGCAACGGTTGGCGCACTGGAAGCCGGCCGATATGTTTAAGAGAGTATGCCCAAATTGGACCCAGCGTGTGAACTATTTAGTAGTCGTGGTCAACATTTACATGATATCATCTTTAAACATTGAATTATATGGATCGTTCTATAGACTCAGATAAATATTTCACACATATCTCTAAATTTTATGTGTTTTTTTTTTTAAATCAAATCCGAAAGCTCTTTAAAATTCACCCTTTACAACCTTAACTAAAATTCGTCAAATATAAAATACAATTAAAAGTAGGACAAATGCAATTAAAATATGTATTTAAAATGAAATAAGTTAAAATATGTAATAAAAATATGCATTTATAACAAAAAAACTAAAAATATGCATTCACATATGAGTCATTCCATGTCAGACCGAACACCGTTTTTACACCAACTCTTCCGATTTACGTTAGATTTACCAGACGTATTGAACATAAAAAATATTTTACCCGTGTTTCCAGAAAAAAATTAAAAAATTTTTTTGAGAAGTCATCCGACATGACAACTTTTAAACTGATGTTTTTCTAAAACTAGTGAATGGATTTTAAAGTTGTATACCTTATTTTAAAGGTATTTAAACCTTCTTTTTAAAAATAATTATTTATTTATTTATTTTAAAATTTGGTTTTTTTTACTTAATTTCTGTTTTCCACCATCTTCGAACAAGTCGAAAAATCTGAAAGTCGAAAAATCTGTACGAACCTTAAATTGTAGTATTTTGGTTTCGAACGGTTCGAAATCCTGAACAGGCCTTGAAAATTGGTCAACATCAAGGGTTTCAAAATGTCAGAAATTTTATTACTTTCGGTGACTTTAATTTCAATAAGATCGCTAAATAACATTGCAAGCAAAATTTTTAAAGTTTGAAATGCCACACTGAAACCACGGGACACATAAACATAAGTTTAGGTCGTAGAATCCAGTGGTATACTCCGTTTTAATAGGTTTAATAGTTTTAATTAAAAAACTTCGAAATCTCTATTGAAATTACTTTATTTATTGCTTAAATGTCGAAACTCAAAGCAAATAAAGATGGCCAACCATTTTGAGACTATGTTTTGTAATGAAATTTGAAGATTCGGACCATATGCCATTGAACTAACAGATGTTTTTATTAGTCAAAGATTATTACCCTAACGTTTCGGATTGTATCTAAAGAATGCTCCTAAAATTGGACGGCCAAAAATTATTAAACTAAAGTTTGACAAATCAACAATAAAGTTATTTCAAAAAAGATTTTGATGTCTTCTACTTCAAATACACTCAAAAAATCGCTTCAGTCAATGCAAACTTAAAATTGAAATATCTTTTTATTTTACCTAACCAATTAAAACGGAGTATACCACTAAATTCTAGGCGCCAAAATTAAGTGTACGTATCCCGGGGTTTTGATGTGTCATTTTCTGTCTAATTAGTCCCATTTATACACACATTTACCTACATTTATTTTTTTTTTTAACCAACAATAAGTATCCATGTTAAGAGTTTATTCCACAAGACATTGTTGTTTTATGACTGTTAACTGTTAGTTTATTACCTCAATGTATAAAATAGAGTAAATGGTAAATGGAAAACGTACAAACAATACACAGCACAGCGACGAATAATAATTGCAATATAGTTAGGAACTACAGTGATTCCTGCTTAAGTGCCCAAACAAATAAGCAGAATATTTTGACAGTCAGTAAAAAAGTATTCGATGTAATTTTTTTGTCAAACAAAAAGAATGGTTCTTTAGTGATCTCTGTTAACCAAATACTTGTTTTTATCAAGTTCCCTGTTGCAATCCGAAAATCTTGTTCGACTGAAGTTGTTAAATCAGAGCAAACCCCGAAATATGTTTTTGATTTAACGAACAATTATGATTGTGTCATAATCGCAATTGGGATTGTGGCCTTTTATAAAGTTGCGATTATGACCAATATTCACAATCACAATAGTTAGAAATTCTGAAAATGCGTTAGTGTGGGAAAAAATTCAAAGTCCCAAATTACCCCACCATCCCCTCCACAGAGAGTATTTTCTTGGACGGGTTTTAATGAAAATGTTCACTAAACTACTGAAGTTTTCTTCACAAAGTGCATGAAAAATTTCTTAAGCCGCATGAAACAGCTTCATTATTTTTATTATTTAAAAACAGTTTAATGAAACTTTTTCATTAGGCGTATGAAATTCATAATACATAAAATAAATTTTTTCATAAAATTGTATAAAAAACTGCATTCATTTAATGAAAATTGTCAATGGACGAGTTCCGGTCACACTTCGTATATCTAATGCAAAATTCATTGTCATCATACAGACAATTCTCCATTTGGGGGTGTAATGAACGAAAATTGTTACTTTAAGGGATATCATAATGAACGTATAATGAAGTATATGCTATTGCATACACTGATTTCATATCTTCACTTTAGTAACGAATTTCTTCATTGAAACTTTTCATAGAATCTATGAATCACGTCTCATTAAAGTTAATGTTTATGAAATCTTTGTAGAATTAATGAAAATTTTCATGAAGCTAATGAATCATTCCTACAATGAAGCGGTTATAGAATTTATGAAACAGTTTCATAAAATTTTGCAATATTACAAAATTTTTTGAATTAATAAAACTCTTCATGAATGTCTTGACTTCATATGATTTTTTAAACAATTTCATAGTAGTCCAAAATGAATAAAAGGCTAAGTGAAATAATAATCCACTTTATAAAATATGTTGAACACTTGAGAATTAAATCTTAAAACTAAAGTTTGAAATGTATGAAAATTAATGAAATTAAATAATGAAATGAAAATAAAAAAATTAAGTGTTTGAAATAATTTTATAGCTGTAAAGAAAATTTTCATTAAATTTATGAAGATATAATTTATGATATCGAATGATTTTTTTTCATGAAACTATGAAATTTTATGATAAAAAGTTATGAATAATTTCTTAATATTAATAAAATTTCTTGGATATAATGAAATTCTTTATTGAATCTACGAAAAAAATTCTATGATTTTGTTTTATTAATATCATGAAGGATAATTCTCTCAGTGTATACGCAAAATGGAACCATATATGGACAAATATGTAAGTATATGGAATCCCTTATGTGCAAAGAGGAATCATATATGAACATATATCAAATGCATGAGCCAAAAAATGGGGGGGGGGTAGGGTGGGTGCAAGTGGGTGCTCTTCGGCGTTAATGTGGAAAAAGAAACAAAAAACCCCACGACTGTAAGACTGACAGCATTAATTTTTCCCTCCAAACATTTTTTTCAAACATACCTACCCCTATTTCCACAATAATTTATATTTATAAAGCGATGGATAAATCTAATTCGAAGGTTTTTGTGCGAAAAAGCGTGTAAATCGGAAAACGCTTAATATGCCTATTAAATTGTAGTTTTAAAAAAAATAACAATTTTTTTTTTTGAAAATGCTATAAAAAAAAACTACTGAATATTTTCTCAAATTTCTTTTTTTATTTGAAAGTACAATCCTTCCGGTTAATAATGGAAAATAATTTCATTCAAATTGCTGCCTCGGCTGGCCATGCAGTAGCCTACACGATCAGTCCAATTTTTAAGCACATTATCGATTGTGTGCAGCTGTATTTCACCAATGGCTTCACGAATATTGTCCTTTAAAGCGTCAATTGTCTCTGGCTTGTTGGCGTAACACTTATCTTTGACGGCACCCCACAAATAATAGTCCAACGGTGTCAAATTGCAGCTCCGATGTGGCCAAACGACATCAGGCTCTGCGGCTGATAATGCGATCTTCAAAAACAGGGCGCAAAACATCGAGTGTAGCTTCAGCTGTGTGGCACGTAGCGCCGTCCTGTTGAAACCAAATGTTGCCAATATCCTCCTCTTCAATTTTTGTGAACAAAAATTCGTTCAACATGGCCCCGATAACGATCGCCATTGACTGTAACGGCCACTCCTTGCTCATTACCATGATTTGCAAAGTAATGTCGAAATATTTCCCAGCGTTGTTCAAGCGTATACACAACCATATTCGTTCAGCGGAAGGATAAAACTAATTATCTGTCAAATCAGACATGAGCTAAGTGTTACCATTCACGAAATAAGCACTAGTTGAAAAAAAAAACGTTAGATGGCGGACCCTTTATAATGTATTTTAAAGGAATTAGCGTTAAATTAAAGAAGAAAACTTAACAATAGATGCCAATTTCCTAACGAAGTTACTAAATTAATCGGTTTGTACTTCCTATTAATTAATTTTTACATTCTATGTTTTAGACTGACAATTCGTAATTACCAGGAACTTCATGCACTAAAAAAGGGTGTTTTAGGCGCCTTTAATATGCATGTAAAATCTTAAAAAATGCTCTAAAAAATTAAAAAATGCACTTAAATTTATTTTATTAAATATTTTCATGTTTTTAAGCAATTTTAATTAAACTTTTAAGTTAAATTGTAATCTTCTATATATTCTCTGCATACGTTTTGCATATTTAACAAACAATTTTAAATACGCATTTAAAAAATCACTAAAACCTGTTTCTCATAATCAAAGTTTGCATATTAAATTTAAGAGAACTCTGAAAAGGGGCTGGATCCTCTTTCGTATATATGTTCGTTGGTCAAATATAAAATCATTTACATTTAAAAAGTGCTTTTTACGGAAAGCTAAGCAAAATTCAATAGTAATATGCAAAATAAGTAGAAATATGTAATACAAATATGAATTTAAAGCAAAAAAAAATTATGTGATATAATATATTTAAAGCGAAATATGTAAAATATGCGTTTATATCAAAATCAAAACAAAAAAATTATATCAAAAGAAGAGCAAACAAATTCGTTTGTAAAGTTAGTAATTTTTAGTTTAATTTTCACCTTTCCCAAAAAAATATAACAAATTAATGCCCAAGATTGGTCACTTAAATGTGATTTAAATTTGAAGTTAGAAACTGACGTTTGTATTTAAATAGAACTTAAAGTCCAAATAGCATTTAAATACGAAGTGAAAAACTGGGCATAAGTATTTGATTCGACATTCAAAAATTAAGATTTCATTTTTCTTTTATTATCATTCCTATTTCAATCGTATTGGCACCCATGTAATGTCTCTAAAGTATTCCAAAATAATTTTGTTTAAAAATTATTTTTAAAACAAAAAATTGCGTTGAAACATTTTAGTTTTATTGAACACAGAAATTTTATTTTGTCAGTGTTGTTTTGTTCCAAATTCGCCTAAATTAAATCGGTCCACACGCTAATTGGATTGAGTGATACATTTTGTACTATTTTAATTACAAAACTAAAAAATGCAACGAATTTAATTTATGAATACTAAAGTGTTAAAAGTCATGAAAATGACACAGAATGACATGTTCTTTTGATAATGAAAGATTTGTTCAAGGTGAAAAATTAAGATTTTGAAATCGAAAGTCGAATATTTTTTAAACTCAAAGAGTTTCAACAGAGCTTAAAGCATGTTGTTTCTCGAATATTTTTTAAACTCTAAGAGCTTAAGCATTTTGTTTCTTTATTTCTTAACCTCGATTACAAAAAGTCTACACACAGAAAAATAAAGTGCCAACCGAATTGAAAAGTGTACTTTGGTGGCCATAACCAAGAAATTCGGATAGTAAAACTATAATTATCTGTGATTTCGGAATATTATGGTTATTGCAATTAAATGTCAGTTGTATTAACCGAATTTAATTGCGAATTCCAATTTTCAGTTGTACCAACCGAGTTCAGTCGTAACAACCGAATTTCAGTTGGCAAATGGCTAAATTTTTCTCTATGTGTAAAATCAGTAAAATCATTTGTTAAAGTTATAGGCCCATACAGCTTTTAAGACAAAAAGTTCTTAAATTGTTGCAAAAAGATGAAAACAATCGATATTAAATGCATATTTTTAAAATTGTAAGTACATACTTTGTGATTTTTAATTCATATTTTATGTACATAAAACATGATTTTCAAGGCAGCGACTTTCATGCCAATGAATGTTTATAGTCATTAGCCCAAAGGCAATTTTGGAGAATAACTTTTACTAATCAAATAATTCGCAATAAAATTGCATTGATTTGTTGTTTGCATATTTTGGTACAAATGCTTATCTTGACTTTAAGTGCAGATTTTTTTGAATTTTTTATGATTATTATTGCATATTTTGTAGAATTAAAATTATATTTACAATAATTAAAAGGCAAAATGTAAAAACCTTAATAAAGCACTAACTTGAAACAAGAAACTTAGATATTCATTTTTTATTTCAAACTGGGTTTTTACTCCATCGCTCTTACGATTTTTAAGAACCGAAAAATTCAAATATTTTAGATTTTTAGTGCATACATTTGTATTTTTAGTGCGTAGTTTTTTTTTATTTTTAAGAACATATTGCGAATTTTTTACTGCATATTTTAAGGGCATAATTTAGATGAACGTCTTTGACCTGATGATTATTAATACATTAACTTCGGAGCCCTGCACTCATAAAAATAAGTAAGAAGAAAAGTTAGTAAAACGTCTTGTAAATCAAGTATACTAATTTTCAGCCAAATTTGTTGCTGAAATTTTATTTTCAGCAAAAGCTTCAGTTATACTTATTCAGCACTTAACTGTTTTGAACTAATGTTTTACTTATATTTTATTAATGTTTACTAATTTATTTTACTACAAAAATTGTGCTGATAAGCACAATAATAGAGTGGAAGACAACTAGATTGAAAGATATACGCAGAATGAAGTAGATATCGTGGCATGTCAATATCTAGTAGATACAAGGAAAATGATACTAAAAAGCACAACTCTTGTAAGACATGAAAAAAGCAACCATTTAAGATTTTTGTATCTATTTTTCATACATAAGACAAAAGGACGCAAACAATGTTTATACATGCAAAGGGTTGAATATTGTAATTTTTTTGTTTCGTATCTAGAATGCATTTACTGAATTTGTCTTCCCTTAAAAGATGCCATTATTTAGACAACAATATATGTAAGTAGTTGAAAGATAAATTTGTTTATGGGACAGAGCCCCAGGATGGACATTGCGAATAAAATTTTTGCATGATGTAGCAGCACCTTATGCCTTCTGTCATTGTTGTGGTTTGTATAGATGCAGTTTTCTATGCACTCTCGAAAATATTTGCTAGTTTTTCTAGAGCATAGAAAAAATTGTTTTTTGTTTGAAAAGTTGTTGAACATAATTTTGTTGGGTCATATAAAATAAGCTAAATTTGCGATTTTGCATAACGATATTCTAAAACGATTTTATTGATATTTTCCTTTTGTGCCAATTTTTAGTAACTCTCAAACACCCCAAGATGGTAGTTTTCATGACCCTAAAATAGTCATTTATTTTTTTCATTGGTGTTGAAAGTTGAAGTTAAATTAGAATTTTATTGCAAATTAAAATTTAATATAGGAACGTGGCATACGCCAAAGAAGTTTTTAAACATTAACAGAGCTCAAAAGCCTACGAAAAGCACCGTTATAATTATATTGTAGATTCGAAAGTTAAAAAAGTGCTCGTGAAGAAATACAGGCAGTCTCAGGTTAAAAACTTCATCAAAGAAAAAAAAAAAAAACAGAAAGAACATCCAATGCACAGTGGGATAAATCACAAAATTTGTGGAAATAATTCGGCCATTTGTTAACTTGTGGTCCGATTGCAATGAAATTTGGAACATGCATAAAAGACATAAAATGGAGTTTAAGTTTTGATTTTTGAACCTTCCACACCCTTTGGGGGCGGGTAAAATGGCTGCCCAAAGTTGGGGTACTTTTTTCATAAAAAATTTTGAGTGGTTTGCCATTTTTTTGTTTCTCATCCGATTTTCAAAAAATTAACATATTAGTAATCTTCCTGTAAAGATGAACAAAAAACATGCTTTAATGTGTGGGTTACCTCCAATAGTTTCCGAGATATTCCGATTTGAAAATGTGAAATTCCAAATTTTGTCCGACTCAGGTCCAAAGTTTTCCAAATATCGGGAGAAAATTGGGACCAATTTTCGTTTTAAAATAACGGTTATTTAGCCAATAAAATTCTTGATTGAATAAAAAAAATTAGTTCAATATCTTGTTTCAGTCAAAAATTACATTAGGTTAAAATAGAAATTAAAAAAAAGTAAATTTTGGCGATATTTTCCCCAAAAAGCACCAAACTTTTTATCGCTCCAGACAAATATTTTTCTTCTGAACATATAAAGTATGTATACTTTTCTGGAAGGTCTTTTTATATAATGCGAGTTGTGGTAAAAAAAATTTTGATTTGTAAATACTTTTCCCCCCATCCGCTTCCAAAGTTGCCATATTTTTGAGGTAAATATCAACTTTAACTCACAGTTAAAATTTGTACACGCCTCCCAATTGGGTAGTGGAAACCGGTTTTAGATGCTCCAACAGATACATAATGTTGTGCGTAAGTCATTTCCAATCCCCGCTTTAAATGGCGACATGGCAGCAAAAAACTAAAAAAATCCCATTTTTGGAAATTTTTTTTTTATTTGTAGGAATTGTGGGATTGTTTTCAGAAAATCATAATTTCTGAAATTTGTTTCGATTTGTTGACCTTAAAGTCTAGTTAAATCCAAAAAATCATTCGATTATGTCTATTAATAAATATTTTATTGAATAGTGAAAATTTTCATTTAAGCAAAAACTGAAATTTTTGGCAAAATTTCAGTTTATGGGGGACACCCCTGGAAAAAAAAAAATGCCACGCCCCCTTAAATGACCCCAGGAGTGCGAAAATCATAATGAATAAGGGGGCTCACGCCCCTTATGGGCGTGGCAGTCGAAAAACGATCCGGCCCACCTACGTAGACAATATGGGTATCAAATGAAAGCTAATGTCTTCACTATGGTCTTGTGGGCAGTGCATAGTACCTTCAGAAGGAAGCATACCAAATTGCATAAGTTTTTTCAATAAAATCGGCGGCTTATCGTCCAATTTCACGACCCAGTCGTGAATGTCAAAGGCAGTAACGCAATCCATATTTAGTGATGTTCTCGTGTCAAGAGTCAAATCATAAATGAGGATAAGTACAAAATTAAGAAACGAGGAAAACTCTTGAAAGCTTCTGATTGGTTAATGAAAATTTGTTATACTGGCTTCGCTTAGTAAAGTTTTTCTGCGTGACCGGCCTACGGCCGGGCTTAGGGGTTTTTAACTCCAGTATGTCTTAATTCTAGACGGCGGGGATCTCGAGTGCTCGGCCTCTGGCCGAGCTAAAAAGAAATAAACAAAAAAAAGTCCTTCCCCCATTTTATAAAAATTAACATATCTTCCTCAAATTCTGGACGATCTTGCAACTACGGGTATTTTTGGAATCGTGAAGACATTTCCTTTCATTTGATACCAATATTGCCTAAGTATGTGGCATGGGTCGTTTTTCACCCCCGCCCCTATTTAACAAAAATGGCCGTATCGGCTGCAAAAACCGCCCGATCTGGCAACTATGGCTATTTTTGGAATCGTGAAGACATTAGCTTTCATTTGATACCCATATTGTCTACGTAGGTGGGCCGGGTCGTTTTTCGACTGCCACGCCCATAGGGGGCGTGAGCCCCCTTATTCATTATGATTTTCGTACTCCTGGGAACATTCTGAAGGGGATGGCATATTCAGATTTTTTCTCTAGGGGTGTCCCCCATAAACTGAAATTCAGCCAAATTTTTTACCTTTATCCTTTTTTAAAAAAATCGCAATCTACGGGTAATTTTCTTTCAACGATACCAAACACTGGTATGTTATATTCATAACTCCTAAACAGAAAATCTTCAAAAGTTAGCCCTTATTCATATATTTCTTCTAATGTGTCCTCGTATTCACATCTTACATAATTTTGTCAGGTAAAAAGGGTTTTATGATGTTCTTCATTAATGATATTAAAGGTTTTGATACGTATCTTCGCCTTTAATGATATTAAAGGCAAAGTACGTGTTTTATGATTGCAATTTTAAATATACCCTCTCTTTTATATTTTATGGGGCCTTAGTATTTGAACACCCAGTTACCTGGGTTATGATAGCTAATATTTGTACCTAATATTTGAATATAAATATGAATAGGTTTAGTTTTAGTTTTAAGTTCATAAAAAACTCCTCAATCATGGTAATAACAGTAAATCATGAAGCATTGTGTTTAACTTTGTGGGACAACTCAAAACTACAGAGATTTGAAAAGGTTAACGTTTGTAGTTGCATCAATTGAATCTTCACATCACACTAAATTGGACACTGCAGAAATATCTAAAATTGACAATTTTATTAAATTATTTGATAAAAAAAATGCAGTCCGTTTCCGGCTCTATTTTGAAATTTAAAACAAAATATTATTAGCCTGGAGATAAATTTTTCTGCTGTTGGTGCACCCTGTAAGCCTTATAATGATTTGTGTGCAAAATCTAAAAAAAAACATCGATTACTCTTTCTACGCATTCAAATACAGAAGTTTCTGACACGTTAAGGAAATGTTAAAGAAATTACAGTTTTCAAATGTTTCCAAGAAAGGACTATTAATAAAAAAGTATTGGGTTTTGGCATATGCCCGCATTCGGTTCATGGAACACTTCTTACACATAGCATATGATTTAAAGTAAAAGCATAGCAGGAAATGAAACAAAATCAGTAAGAAACAACGAAGAAATGTCAAAAATGAGGGCAGATGAAAAAAGGAGGATACAAGAAGACTTTAAAAGGCAGACAGGCTTAAACATAGATAAACCACTTGCTAGTTGTGGAAGTACAAACGATGGCAATACAGCAAGAAGGGTTTTTAGAGATTTTGAAATTACTTCAATAATAACAGGAATTGACAAGGAGTTGCTTCGAAAGATCAACATCATGTTAATGGCAATAAATAGAAAACATAAACTAAATTCCTCAAAATTTGGAGTATATACCGACGAAATAACAAAACTTCTATTATCATTATATCCCTGGAAAGAAATGACACCCACAGTTCATAAGGTATTGTGCCATGGAAAAATCATCATTGAATCAAACATTCTTCCTCTAGGTGAACTAACAGAAGACTCAGGAAGCAAGGAATCGAGATTTCAAACATGCCCAATTGTTCAGTTCCAGAAAATGTTCAAGGCAATCACAGAACGAAGATATTTCCAATAACCTATTACTGTCTTCCGATCCCGTCCTGTCGTCAATGAGAAAACGATGGATTTCTTATAACACATTGTCATCTGTAAATAATGAAGAATTAAAAGATTTGCTTTATCTGTTAGATATAAATAATGATGTATCCGATTATTTTGTATTAAATAAAGAAACAACCTAGTTTGCTTGTCTTTTTTTTCATTAATGAAGAACATCATAAAACCCTTTTTACCTGACTCAATTATGTAAGATGTGAATACGAGGACACATTAAAGAAATATATGAATAAGGGCTAACTTTTGAAGATTTTCTGTTTAGCAGTTATGAACATAACATACCAGTGTTTGGTATCGTTGAAAAGAAAATTACCTGTAGATTGCGATTTTTTTAAAAAAGGATAAAGGTAAAAATTTCAGTTTTTGCTTAAATGAAAATTTTCACTATTCAATAAAATATTTATTAATAGACATAATCGAATGATTTTTTGGATTTAACTAGACTTTAAGGTCAACAAATCGAAACAAATTTCAGAAATTATGATTATCTGAAAACAATCCCACAATTCCTACAAATAAAAAAAAAATTTCCAAAAATGGGATTTTTTTCGTTTTTTGCTGCCATGTCGTCATTTAAAGCGGGGATTGGAAATGACTTACGCACAACATTATGTATCTGTTGGAGTATCTAAAACCGGTTTCCACTACCCAATTGGAGGCGTGCACAAATTTTAACTGTGAGTTAAAGTTGATATTTACCTCAAAAATTTGCCAACTTTGGAAGCGGATGGGGGGAAAAGTATTTACAAATCAAAATTTTTTTTACCACAACTCGCATTTATATAAAAAGACCTTCCAGAAAAGTATACATACTTTATATGTTCAGAAGAAAAATATTTGTCTGGAGCGATAAAAAGTTTGGTAATTTTTTTTTTTAATTTCTACTTTAAACTAATGTAATTTTTGACTGAAACAAGATATTGAACTAATTTTTTTTTATTCAATCAAGAATTTTATTGGCTAAATAACCGTTATTTTAAAACGAAAATTGGTCCCAATTTTCTCCCGATATTTGGAAAACTTTGGACCTGAGTCGGACAAAATTTGGAATTTCACATTTTCAAATCGGAATATCTCGGAAACTATTGGAGGTAACCTACACATTAAAGCATGTTTTTTGTTCATCTTTACAAGAAGATTACTAATATGTTAATTTTTTGAAAATCGGATGTGAAACAAAAAAATGGCAAACACTCAAAATTTTTTATGAAAAAAGTACCCAACTTTGGGCAGCCATTTTACCGCCCCAAAGGGTGTGGAAGGTTCAAAATCAAAACTTAAACTCCATTTTAAGTCTTTTATGCATGTTCCAAATTTCATTGCAATCGGACCACAAGTTAACAAATGGCCGAATTATTTCCACAAATTTTGTGATTTATCCCACTGTGCAATGTCGCGAAAGTATTTAGAAAATAAGTCGACAGAAAATCATATATCGTCTTCAGACGAAGATGTTTGTAAAGGGTGTTTTTTTTATGGAGATATAGAACTTTGAAATGGAATAAAACAAAGATGAATTTTTTAAATTGACATGAAATTTACTTTATTCGAAAGATAATCTTTTGGCATTATAATTTAAATATGGCATATGACTGCCACGGCTGGCTCGGACGTAGTCTAATCTGGAGGTCCAATTTTCGACGACTTTATCCAACATTTTGTAAAATTTCATATAATTTCAAAAACTACTAGTTTTTTGATGTGATATAAATGTGGTATTAAATAATGAATATACCATACTTGGGAATTTTTCATTGGTATTGAAATTTAATTGGCCTTACTGTTGATCAATGCCAGTGCCAAAGAGTTTTAATATCATTCCAATGCCAATGAAATTTTTTTAATTGACATTGATTAGACCAATTGTAATCACCAATGCGTCTAACACAACCAATTGTAATTAATACAATTTTAATTGTTTATAAAAAGTGTTAGTTTGGTAATGGAGTAGTCATGATGGTTCATGCCTAATCCGTTAAGTAAGCAACTGTAGGGGTTTGTTTAAATTTGCAAATAAATTTCTGTTGGACGGTCACGGATTGTCCATTTTAAGTTACTCAAACAATTGTTTGATTAACATTCATCGATTAATCGAGAAACCGGTTGAATACCCTACTATATACGACATTACATGAATGCGGCTAATATAAAAACTAAAATGTATACAGTTTTAAAGTACTCTGAAAAATATGAAGTTCGAAGTTCATGTTGCCTATGTTTTAATCACACAGTTCGTCGAAATGCACCCAAAGCTGTACTTCGGCAAAATTACGTTCCAATCCGAAATAGGCCGAAAATTGAAAAAAGATAAAATACGTGTCCACTTAAACTTAATATGGATTATCATATGTCAATTTGGTCGTGACACTAAAATACATTCCCTTATAAAGTATCCTAGAATTAGTACATCTTTTGCAACAACGACAACATTAAAGCGAAATTTTACAAAAGCAACATATAGGCGGATGTGTCTTTAAAATCTCTTCCAACATCTTTTCTTAAGAAACAGTATAAAAAAAAAAAAAAAAAATGCGTAATTGTTGACCCCAATTGTTGACCCAACTTGTTAAACCCTAAAACCCAACTTTTTAACACTTAAACAAGATAAGGGCTATCGCTCTATTTTTCAAGAAATCGTACACATGCGAACTTCTTGTTGTATTTTAATTTGTGTACTATAATTTGAAAACGTCAAATTTAAAGGGTCAGTAATAAAATTGGTATTTAACATTCACCGATTTCTCTTTTTCCATTTTTCCCTCAGACGATTTCATAAATTTTCTATCAAAGGTGGGTGCATTTTAGCGGAGAACACTGTATCGGCTTTAATCTCCACCGACAGACTGATAGTCATATCCCAGCAAACAGACACAATGAGTTTAGAAACTCAAACTCAAAGGTTTGCACCAAATTACCCTTCATATTATAGATCTAACCGTCTTTATATGAGATATCCCCAAAAGTAACATGTTATGCTTACCGGCTAGCTTACGAAAAAGTGGCTAACGAAATATAAATGTTTTGTAATCGATCGTGACCATAGATTTTCAGATTACCAGGCGACTGCTGCCGAAACATGCAATAAAACAAACATTCTACCGGGATATTCCAATGTTTATGCCTTACTCGTTTGCTTAAGCCCCGTTTTCATTTGTACACAAGTGCGATAAAATTCTCTGTATGTCAAAAATGTATAAAAGAAAAATCGTTTAATTAATCAGCCTCTTATCAACACACACACAAAATACATTTAAACAGTTAGTTTTTTCTTCTAATAATTTTTTTTTTTTAATTTTTGATTTTAATCTTTGTTTACTTTCATTTGTGTGTAACACAACACTTGTCTTAACCAATGTGGTAACTTTATGAAATATTTAAAAAAATAAAGCTTGTCTAAAAATGTGTCGATATTTTTAAATGTGTGTCTATATTTTAGCACGTGTGTAACGAATTGTGTTCACACACATTATACATTTGCTTTAGAACACACTTTTCTGACACGTATAAAGCACTTGTGTGATTGTGTTAACGGGGTTTTATATGTACTACATTTTGTACTACAACCAAAAACTAGTAGTTTTTGAAAACTTCTAGTTTTGATTACAAATTTGAATGGAATTTGACTATTTGACTACTACTTTTAATTGTAGTATAAATGAGGTATTAGACAAAACAAAAATGTAATGTCTTAGAATAGATTTACAGAAAAAAAGTTCCATCATTGTTTTATGTTTGGAAATTGCATGCCGTAATACATTTAAAATATGTACTTAAAGTATGAAGTAAAAATCCAAAATATGCGTTTAAACACATTCAATACATTTTCATAAAAACGGTTATTGGCTACCACAGTTACATCAACACGGAAATGAAAATTTTAGAAAAGCAATGCCAATAAAGGCGTTTTTGTCCTTGTATAGGCGGTCTTATTTCACTATTTTACCGGTTTCATTTTAAAATACCTTGAACTAAAGTTAAAATAACGCTAAAATACCGAAACGCCGATTTATAACGGTATTTTGTAGATATAACAAAATTCAGTGGGTCAACTTTTGAAATTAAGAAGACACATGCCAGTATTGAAATCGTAGTTTTACAATATTAATATAGGTCTAGAGGTGGGAGTGGTAGGCAACTACCGTTATAATGAAATGGTTTTAAATATTCACTTAAATCGAAATATGCACTAGAAACCAAAAAATATACACATAAAATACAAAAATATGCAACCAATATAAAAAAAATGCACTTAAAATTTTTGGATTTTTAAAAAACCGATTTCTCACCAGAAAGCGTTAGTTACAAATTAAATCCAACATAAATGTCTAACAAATGACAACAAGATGCTATCTTTTTTTATATTATAAATACTATCTTCTTTATTTTTAATTAAATATTTTTAATTCTTACAAAATATGCAATTTAATTGAAAACATGCAACAAAAAATGCCAAATTTTGCAGTTATAGAAAAATATGCATTTATACAAGAATGTGCAAAAATATGCAACAACAAATCGGTGGCATTTTGTTGCACATTCTTTGATTCGGAAAGGTATTTGTTCAAAATCGGTTTTGTGCTACTGACTACAAACTTGCATTTGAATGAAAGTCACTGCCCTGATAATGAAATTTGTAACACTTTTCGGAAACACATTATTTTATATTTAACCCTTTATTGCATGAAACTCGGGATTTTAAAAGAAAATTATATATTTTGGTAGAAAATGAAAAAATAAATATACCTATTTCATTATTTTCATATGATTTCATTTTAAGAACTTTATTGAAGGATAGCGATTAGTTACATATATGTAACAAAATCATATGAAGGCATAAAAAGTGCATTTTCGCAAAAACCGTGATTTTTCGACACTTTTGAAGCATGAAAATTCACATCTCTTTATCTGTTCTTAACCATTTGGAAGATAATACTAAAAAATTCATTAAGCGAAATAATGTGACAAATATTATTATATATTATGATGTGAGCAAGATTATTTAAGTTCAAGATCATTTGTTTTTTGTTAAACAAAAAACCGTGCAATGTTTATTCACTAATTAAAAATGTCTTGATGCGCTAATTTAATGCCGAATTTATCTACTGACAGGTCCTTGCATGTTTCATTTCGCGTCAACGTAATTTTACAGAGGGCCATTGTAGAAAGGATAGAAGATTTGCCCAAATTATAATTATTAAAGGAAAAATGTCAACTCTTTAATCGTCTTGTTTTATTTACTCGATAAGAAGTAAAAGCCGAAATTGGAAGAATTGAACTAATTCAAATCCAATATAATTCATTTTTATTAGTTAATAAACATTGTTCGTGGACAGGCTGGAATCTCTAGTTATAATACACCGTGTTTTTATTAAATAAACAACAATTTTCAAATGTTTTTCTTTTAAATTTTAAAAAATTAAAACCAAAAGTCTATTTTTTTTGACCTTTTATCATATCAATTATGATTTGATCAAGAATATTGAAGTCCAAGATTATTTGTTTTTGTTACACAAAAAACCGTGCAATGTTTATTTATTAATAAAAATGTCTTCATCCGCTAATTTAATCTAGACTTTATCTACTGGCAGCGCCTTATATGTTTAATTTCGCGTCAACGAAAATCTTCAGGGGGGCCAATGTAGAAGTGGTAGAAGATTTACCCAAATTTTAATTTTTGTAGGGAAAATATTAACGCTTTACCCGTATTGTTTTATTTACTTGATGAGAAGTAAAAAATTAATAAATAAACATTGCACGTTTTTTTTAACAAAAAACAAATGATCTTGACCTCGGAAGAGCGAAAAATAAACTTTTGGTAATATTATTATATATTTATGGCAAATTTGCTTCTTTTTACTATTTCCGTAACGAATCGAAATTAAAAAAAAAAAAACAAATATTTCGCGAGTTTTAAAAAAAGTGTTTATATTTTTCAATTTAAGAATACATTATGAGTTTTATGATTATTAAGCTTTTTTATACTTTTACAAAAAACACTCAACTTTTCGAGTTTACGGACGGATGAAAAATGGTCGTGTTTTGCCATTAAAATTCATCTATTTCCAAATTTATCATTACTCCAGAAATAATTTCTATTAAAATTTAGTTGTTGACTATTATTAATTGAATTTGATTCATACACGGGGTGACACATAAGTTCAAGTTCTTCGTTCCATATATGTTACACCATGCAGTAATGCGTTAATAATAAAGCTGAAAGTACTTTTATACAACTTTTGCTGGGATGATGGATGCGCGCAGAGTGGGGGATATATATTTGAATCAGAAATTGCTTACAAATGGCTTATTTAATTAACAATTATTTCAATTTGCAATTGTATGTTTTATTTCAAAGTTTTTCGTATTTCGATTTTCTTTATCTGTCCAAGTTTTTCCTCTTGATTATCTCGAGTTGTATGAATGTTCTAACGAGATGGTGGTATTTATAGGTACGTACACATATGGCAAACATACAGACATTTACGTTGCTGCATTTGAATTTAGTGCCGCAGGTGCACCATAGAAAGCGCTTTAATGTCATAAATTTACAGATGACCATGGTAATGGCAATGGCTTTGGCTGAGTCAATTGATGTAGTTTTGGTATCATACATATTTCCTGCGGTAAACAACAAAAACAACTAATATTTCTGTGTTTTCACAGATATTCCCAGTTGGCTCTGTGTTAAAGGCATTCTTGACGATGTATAAACGACAATAGATAATCATTGAAGACATACAGTTTGTCAATTAATTATTTTCAAATTGAAAATATTTCGAAAAATTAATAAATAACAAAAACGAATGAAGTTTTTTGGGAATTTTTTTTTAATTATAATAAGTAAGGGCATAAAACATAAATAATTATTTATGTTTTATGCACTTACAGTGTCGCGCAAAACAAAAGCAACAACATCTTCAAAGTCGGGTAGAAAAAATATTTTAATTGTATTTTTGTACTATTGGAAGTATATAGGAAATATATAACAAAACTGATCAAAATAAATATGTGGTATAAGGCAAACAAAATAATGGATGCTCCCAATGTAAGCCAAGCTCCTCATAAGGCTGGTGGGGAAATGAGTTCAGTTGGGAGATTGGACCTGTCGTGATATGTTAAAACAGGACCGGTTCTTAAAATACCTGTCATATTGATAGATGAGCAGATGCCCAGTTTCTAATAGTGCCGGTTTCTAGTCACGTGATCGGTATAAAAGTCTCTATTTCGTAATGGGTCTGACAGTACCAGGCCTGTGGTAGGTGAAAAGAAGACCGGTTTCTAAAGGACGTATCACGTTAAGTGAGTTGACTAAAAAATATTGCACTAAAATTTAAAACGTGTTGTGAAGACGGGAACCCAGAAAATCCCCGTGGTCAATTAATAAATTAAAATAAATAAATTAATAAAAACTCTATACACAGAAAAAAAAAAGATAAGAAACATTTTAACAACACAGTATGTTTAAAACTAATGTTCAAATCAATAACCCTTCGTAATTGATTCAAATATTTTGATTATCAATATTGCAACTCTCAGAATAACACTCAATAACTCGCTGTTGAAAAAATTTGCATTTTCAACAAACAAAATACTTATATCAATGAAAAATATATGTATTTTTGAAGTTTTGAAATTTTTTCATGGACTGCTTTGATTTACATTTTTTATTCTAGTTTGTTTCTAATTTTTTATGTGTAGATGATCATGCTACAAAAAGAAAAGCGTAAAGAATTAATTGTTGCTCTTTGAACTTTGTTGTGGGAACATCATTTTTGATGCGAAAAAGTGTTGTGTGAAAAGTGAAGTGTTGTGAAATAAATATATAAGTAAAAATAAAGGGTTTTTTTAAAATATATGTATATAAAGGGTCCGCCAAATAACTTTTTTTTTTGGAAAATGCTATAAAAAAAAACTACTGAATATTTTCTCAAATTTCTTTTTTATTTGAAAGTACAATCCTTCCGGTTAATAATGGAAAATAATTTCATTCAAATGGCTGCCTCGGCTGGCCATGCAGTATGAGCTTCATCTGAAAAGATGATTTTTTTGACAAAATCGGCATCGAAAAAAAAACGTTAGATGTCGGACCCTTTACATAAATCTAATTCAACGGAAGATATTTTAAAGGAATGGCCAGAATATTTAAAACCGTCTGGGTTTCAGATTGGTAAGAACAAAAAATATATTTTTTGCATATGTTATCTGCACTTGTATATGTATATTTGTTAGTACTCATTACAGATTGTTATCGATTTTGGTCTATAATATGTCGATGCTAAAGATTTAAAATCAAAATGGTCGTTTTACGAGAAAAATATTATACCAACTCGTATGTATACTTAAAACCAAAGTTACCAGTGCTTTCTTTTGCTTCGAAGCAATTGCAAGATTTAAATTCTTATGATGCAGGTAAATAATATATATTCGAATTTTTTATCATAAGGTAATAAACGCTATGTATTTTCTGGAATCTACACAATTTTTTCCCACTTCAACAAAAGGTTATGACGGATAAGAATGGAGCCAAATTTAGAAAACAGATACAGCGGTAACAGATTCTCAAAATTACTTTGCTCTAATTGCCAGTTCCCAAGAGGATTTAAACGTTATGCTATAAACACATAGAAGACTGCAGCTACACGACTACAGCCTGTCAAAAATAAAATACACACGTTTATACGAAAAGGATTTATTTGGCACCAACACAGCTACACGGCCACCCGACTACTTTTGCCGCTGTAGTCAACTTAGGATAATTTCTATTTTTGTTGGCTACAAAACGTTGCAACATTAAATGCTATAATTGCATTAATATTCAAGAGGGGTTAGATAAATTTATTTTTACGTTATAATAATGTATTATAATTAAGTAATTGTATTTTTAAGTTGTTGTTCTATTTTAATAAAGCAAAAAAAAGATGCAATTGGCACTACTGAAATAAAAATTCATTTGTATAAAAAACAGCTGTTTACTATGTTTCTGTCGTTTCCAAAATAATAAGTAGCTGACCACACGGCGACGATTGCAGTGAACGTAATTTGTAGTCGTGTAGCTCTGTAGCCTCCTGTGGTCTATGTGTTTATAGCATAAAACTAAAACTAAAACTACAAAACCCAAACATTCAACCAAGATTATGTCTTTTTTCGATGGCATAAATTAGCCCATGTTAAAAGTTTTAACAGCTGTAGATCTTTTATTTAAAACTTTTTTTGTCTTTAACCTTGAGTTTCCATAATTTAGTAAAATATTTACAGTTAAAAATTAAATTTTAAATTTAAGTAAACCTTAATTTTATGTAAAATATTTTCATGTAATTGTTTATGAAATTCTTATTTATGTTCATATTAATACAAAATAATTATTTTTAATTACTTTTTTACAGACTGGAATTTATTTTTGTTGTTTTTTTTTCAATAAAATTAATTAAAACCATTTTTAGTAGTTTTATTACAGAGACTATAAAAAATCAATTCAACTATTTATCAAATCAACGCATGTTTTTATTAAATTCTATTTCAATTCAATTACTTTGTCATTGAAATTTGGTCAAAATTTAATAGCACATGTAATTGATTTGATTATTTATTTATTTGAATTCTTTCTAATGACTCTTGTATTAAAATTAATAATTTTTTTTATTGAAAACGCAATTAAATTCAACAACTTTTGTCATTCATTCAAATAATTTTGTTATTGACTAAAAAACGAATATTTACAATTTTTGTAATCAATAGTGCAAAAATCGTCATCACAGGAAATTCAACAATTTTTGTAATTGAATACGCGATTTTCGTAATCAAATATGAAAATTATTTTTTTTGTGTAGATTATATCCTAATAAAGAAATATATAGTATAGCCTCGAACTTGAATAGTTTTCATTGCAGTATTTAGAAATTTTATGAAAATAAAAATTTTATAATCTCTTTTAATTTTTTTTTTTTTGGTAAATACTTATTTAAAACTTATTTTCAATAATTTTCTGATAAGTATTTGTAATTTCAAAATATATGAACTTTAAAAGTTCACTAAATCAAAATTTTAATGACATTGAAACCGCAAATTTTTTTAAACGGGGGTCATAATAATATAAATTCAGTCATATTAATATAACTCTTATAGTTAAAAGTCCAATATTTGTCCAATATTGCTGCCGAACTGCCGGCCATACAAACTTTTGCTAAGGAAAGGTACAATTATTTTGAAATTATTTTAAAAATGTAACGCTTTCTCTTCAGCTAAGTTAATAACAGGACCAAATTTAATTTTGAATACACGGCTCAGCATCAATTTAACGTCTCTATGCATTCTAACTTTATTCAGGCTCTGGTATAATTTAAAGCACATTTCAATTTCGACATGCCACTATGCTACAAAGGGCTAATAATTTTCCACTTGCGCACATTAAGTTTTATGGCAATTTATTTTGCCGTTTCATATAAATGTGGCGTTTGTTAAAAATCGAATAATTGATACAAGCTTGTCTTAGTGTTTAACCCATAATATTATGTCTAAAAAAAATTCAGAATAGATATAAAGGGTGTCCCAAGAAGAACGCAATTTTTAAATCTGGCAACATTCGAAGTGTCATTGTTTGACATTTGAACAATTGTTATTGTTTGCTAGTAGAAGGTACGAGGTTAGTAAAAATGGAGCGCCACACGAATGAACAACGCATTCTCATTGTGAAATTGTTTTACCAAAATGGTGAAAGTTTTGCGACTACAGTTCGCAAAAATCATCTTCAGTGACGAGGCCCATTTTCATCTTGATGGCTTCGTCAATAGGCAGAATTGTCGCATTTGGGGTGAGGAAAATCCTCGAGTGATTCACGAGAAGCAAATGCATCCTCAACGTGTCACTGTGTGGTGTGGTTTTTGGGCTGGAGAAATCATTAGACCTTTTTTTATGAAAATGAGGCAGGTCAAGCGCAAACAGTCAATGGTGTTCGATATCGTGAAATGATAACCAGTTTTTTCTTGCCTAGAATTGAAGAAATGAATGTGGAGGGCATGTGGTTCCAACAAGACGGCGCCACATGTCATACAGCCAGAGAAACAATTCAATTGCTGCATCAGTCATTTCCCGGTCGTGTTATTTCGCGTTTTGGAGATCAGAATTGGCCGCCTAGATCGTGCGATTTAACACCATTAGATTTTTTTCTTTGGGGTTTTTTGAAGTCGATGGTTTACGCGAATAAGCCGACGACGACTCAAGCCTTAAAAGAGGAAATGGACGCTGCATTAATGAAATACCGCAGGATTCATGCAAAACGGTCATTGAAAATTTCATTAAAAGATCGCGTGCATGCCAGCAAAGCCGCGGCGGCCATCTGCACGATATATTGTTCCATACATAACCTCATTCTGTCTACTTTACGATATAATAAAGTTTCACGATTTTTTTTAATATCTGTGTTTTATTTAAAATTTAAAAATTGCGCTCTTCTTGGGACACCCTTTATATCGGATTTTTGTGGTCTGTTCTTTTAAACAAACTTTCAATTTGGCAATTTTGATTATTCCTCGAAGTGAAATATAGAATGATTTATTTGCAAAATACTCACTGAAAATATATCTAAATGACAATGTAAATATCATTAAAATCTGATATCAATTCAATCAAAATCAATGTTTGTTTTGAATATTTGAGTAAAAACCTCGTCGATTAGAGACTAAAATTTTCTTTTATAACATTTTAATTAAGATTTTGTGAAAAAAATACGAAAAAACAGTAAGTTCAGAAAAAGTGGTATAATTATTTTATTTTTGCAGTTTTCCGCTAAAGTATTTGCGAAGTCGACGTTAAAATATAACCAAAGACTATAATTAACTAGAGAGAAGCAAATGAAAACATTTTTTTTTTTGCATTAAAAATAATTGCAACATGTTGAGAAAAAATTGTTGCTTAAACACTCACTTTTATTTTGTTATTTTCTATTAAAATTTAATGTATTTTAATTTTATTTGATTATTATTCAAAGAGTTTACGAACAAATAAAAAGAGGGCAGATTGAGAGAGACTGAGATGGATAGATACCCACTGTTATAACTTGATTTGTTGTTTAGTATGTTCGTTACAAAAATGCATTATCGTTATTGTAAAAATTGTTCTACGCTAAAAAACTTAGGTACACAAAAATTGTACATTCTCAAACTTGAAGGGTAATTAAGAGTATCAGGAGGGGCACACCCCCCCCCCCCCCACCTGTTTTATGTTATTCGTTATTTTTTAAATATTTTTGTTTTGAAAACAATTAATTGACAAACTGTATTGGAAACAAATCGTTGATGACGTTTCCATACAAATGTTCTCAAAATCACGCATGTCCTGATCGTGTAAATTGTCATTGACTTTTTTTTATGATCATTTGCCGTCACTTTGTCATTGCCACATATTAGATCCATTCGTTTACACCAAAATTTGCACAAATTTGTACAAATTTGTACTGGATTTTACTGAAATGCGTTCGCGTACACATAAATTTGCAAAAGAGAGCATCTACTAAGAGAGTAAAGTGACAGTTGTCAGCAAAAAACCTGCAAATTTTTACTGGACAAATTTTTGCCAGTAAAATCCAGTAGAAAACAAAAACATATGATTAAATTAAGTAAACAAACAAAAATAAGCATACATTTAGTAATAAAAACATTTAAAAGATTAAAAGCTGAATTAAAAGGGCGGCAAAAACTAAAAATAAATATTTCAACCTGAAACAAATTAAAGTAGTCAGTTACAATTATTATAGTAACAATTTATCAGTTTTGTAATATCTCTGTTAATTGTTTTTATTTACATTAATATATTAGAGATGTAAAGTTAATGAATATATGAATACTTCTTACTGCATATTATTCAGGGTACCGAATATCAAAAATCAAGTATTCATGTATTTTCGTATGTTATTTAACTAGAAACAAAATTAAAAGTCATGTACAAACTAAACATGTACAAAAGCTTAAACAAGAGTTTATTTAATTAATACAATTGCTACGAATTTATAATTATTAAAATGCAATGCATCAAGTACCAAAAACAATATATACTGGGAAGATGACAAAGCCAATTGTGACAATTTTTTTGTTGTTGTTTTTATTTTTTCTTTGATATTTTAAATATTGAATCTCGCTCCTAGACGAGGACAAGAAATTCTCATTGAGTTTGTGATTTAACATAACAAATATCTCTAGAAATTCTAATAACAAAGTCCCCTGAAGATTTCCTTAGGCAGGAATGAAACCCGGATAGGGACACGCCTACATCAGATTGCTTTTCACAATTTGTTAAATAAGTTTTGGGACTTAGCACATTTAATTACTATAAATGCAATTAAGTTTATCCCGATGAAAATAAATTTAAATAAATAACACTTATTTTACAACACCCAAGCTTTTTAGCGCTCATATGTTTGAATTAACCTGCAAGTTTTTGCAATTTTTCCGTTCGTTAACTTTTTTGTGCAAGAGCCAGTTTTGAGAGTAAAAATTTTCATTTTGCCCAAAAGTTACTCATCTACTGGATTTTACTGGAAAAGTAAACGAATGGACCTATTGATTCAAAGATCTCAATGTCACATTATTCTTAAAAGCTTAAAAACTGCACCAAAAAAATTGATATGGGGTTTTCACATGATATTCGTCTTAGGAAGGATACAAAAATTCAGAAAAATCTTGTTTAGGTTCAAGAATTTTTTTTTTTAAAATATTTGTTCTTATTTCATTTGTTTTTTTGAATATTAGAATCATTTTTAATAAAGTTTAACTTCAAAAATTGCGTTTTTAAATACAATTTCATCGATGAGAATTTGCCAACTGGGTTTTATTAATATGAGTGCATTCGTCTTATGCGATTTCGAGAACATGAAAAAGTCGTCTAAAATTGGCATGGATTGTCGTCAAAGTGAATTCAACGATATACTTTGTGTTGTGCACCCGTCGTCAGAAATATCTTTCAGACATGGCCAACAGGGAAGAATTTCGATAACTTTTACATTCGCAATATTAAAAATTTTATATTAGGATGCTTTTTGATGTTATGAAAATTTTGTTTGCTCCATAAAATTTAAAGTCCTTAGAATCTTTTGATTGCCTTTTTCGATTTTAGTTATAAGTTCATTTTATTTGACGTACTTTTTGGCGGAAATTATAACAGCGCTTTAGTTGTCACAGAGATAGTGTGTTTGGAAAAAACTGCAGGCTGTAGCCACTATGAATGAAATAAATTAAACTTTTTTTGCCACTTTATAAATTTAGATACCTAACTATGTTATCGAGTAATGTCTTTTTTATAAAAAAAAAATGCTGAACGAAATATTTAAATTTCACAACATTTCTAAAACGGAGGTGCTGTTTACAAAGTAACTCAGTCACGCAATACGCTAGATAAATATTGTGAATGCCAACGCAAAAAAACATACATTTGCAAAAAGATTACGCCAATTCGTTTTAAGTTTGCAATTTCGAATCCCGTTATTGGTGTTCTGACATCAGTCGCGGTTCCAGGAACAGATTTTTGGGAGGGAAAGTTAGAATATTGTTGATAAATTTTCTATTCTTTTAGATTTTCAGCTTTGAAAAACCTTTATTGATAAACAACTTTATTGATAAACAACTTTATTTAAAAACATATTTATACATTGCATGCAGAGTTGCCAGGTTTGACGATTTATTGTAATTTGGACGATATTTAATAAGCAAAATAAATAAATTACGATTGGACGATTTTTGCTTCCAAATGACGATTTTTTGACAATAGTTTAATATGTCAGCAACACCTATTTATTTATCATTCTCAGAAAATCGACGGATCTATTATATTATTTCATTAAAAATTAAAAAACAAAACAATGAAAATTATTCAAGTTCGAGGCCATACTCTATATTTATTTATTAGGATATTGTCCTAACAAATAATCTTAGAGTTTTTGTTTTCAAATTATTTCTTTGACCCTTTCTATCAACACATTCCTGAAGGGGTCAACAAATAAATTTAAAAACAAAAATTCTATAGATTATTTGTTAAGACAATGTCCTAATAAAGAATTTAGAGTATGGCCTCATTTCACAATTAAATGTCGAAAAAAAACATAATATGTATTACTAATAAAAACTATATTAAACTTTTAAAAATAACATTATTTTTTTATCGAAATCTAACCCAGAAGAACTTGTTTTTCAAATCAGATGTCGAATCCGTTGAAATCTTATATTTTAAGACATCAAGTAATTTGTAAAAACAAGACCAATTGGTTTTTTCCTCCGTAGAACGCGGCAGGCGGCTTCCCGAAATAAAGTTTTTTCTGCGTGCGATTATACGATTTATAAATTTAGTTTTATTTTGTGATGTAAAATATGATGTAAAATACAAGTTGCAAAATGCAAATACTAGATGTAATAAACAAGACAATTGTCCAGATTAAAAAATTTAAAAATAAGCAATACAAAAAGTATAAAAAATATGGATTACTTACCGATTTTGGCAAATATTCTGTTACACGTGCAGAATATAACTTACTCACACTAATCTTTACAACAATTACCTAAAAATATAAAGCTAAACTTCAAAAAAAAAAAAAAAATCCAAAGTCCTTCACAGCTTCGTGAACACAAAAAGAAATCTACTGGCTATCCAACTGTTATGAAATATAATAATAACGACTCATGCGACTATTCGGCCATAAGTAATATGTTTGCTGACTTTTTTGGTACCACACATTCTGATGCACAATACGATATTTCAAATAGCTATCCTTTTTCGCTTGTGGAACATTCAACCAATATCATTTTCTTTAAACCACCACGCAAGAAATAGTAAACTAATTAAAAAAATTTAAATCTTCAATACACAGTGGACCAGATGGTGACCCAGCTATGTTCTCATTAATTGTGCCGACAACTTAGCAGTTCCTTGAGTATCATGTTAACATTCCATCAAATTCGGATATTTTCCCAAATTCTGGAAGGACTCATATATATTCCCCTATATATAAATCTGGAAAACAAGTCAGACGTTACAAACTATAGAGGTATTGCAAAACTAAGTGCCATCCCTAAACTATTCGAAAAATGTATAACAGAATCTCTATGTCATCAAGTTTCATCTTTATTGTCACCTGCCCAATGGGTTCCGTAAAGGATGCTCAAACCACTACAAACCATCTGCAATTTACAACATTAGTAAATCGTGGCCAACATACTGATGTTATTCTATACGGATTTCAGCAAAGCTTTTGACAAAGTGAATCACAACCTTTTGCTTAAAAAATTGTATTTGATGGGTTTTACAAACAACTGTATAAGCTGGATAAATTCATACTTAGAAAATAGAAACCAAAGAGTTCGTTTTAATACTTCTACGTCTTTGAATATTCTGGTCAAATCTGGGTTGCCACAAGGAAGCCATCTTGGACCAATTTTGTTTTCGCTTTTTATTAATGATTTGCCAAATATATAAAATTTTCTAATGTTCTAATGTATGCTGATGACCGTTAAAATGTTCCTTTCTTTTTAAAAATGATTCTGATCAATCTATCTTCAGCATGATTTAGCATGATTTCTTTGAATGGTGT
>CM037855.1:56144461-56197259 GCA_021234595.1 Delia radicum | reverse complement strand
AATCGTCTTACCTTAAAAACGAATAGACAGATTATCGTTTTTCATTTGGCAGAAAAGAGACTTTTAATATTAATAGCAAAGCCTTTTAGTTTGAACAAACCACTCAAGGAAATACGTATACTGACATTAGTAACGTTTAATTTATATCGCGACGTCCCAGTGTAGGTACGGTAATGACATGTCACTACCAGTAGTGACACCAGCTTACTCTCTGCATTACTTTAACACAAATAATAAGGACTTACTAATAACTAGTTCATTTTCGAATTATTTTAATTAAAACAATATGCGTTACCCATAATAACTTATTTCTAACGTAATGATCTCCAATTTTTTTAAAAACTATATTTAGACTCAACTCCCAATAAGTATGGAAGGTGGGTAATTTGGGACTTTGCATTTTTTTCCATACTAATGCGTTTGCAGAATTTCTAACTATCGTGTCTTGTTCCTTAATAAATTATCACTTGGAGTAATCGTTATATTAGGAGACGTACGTTTTATTACTTTTATGAAAATAAAAATATCATACAAAAAAGTTTCTATTGGTGTTCTTGTTTTTTGTAAAATAAAATATTTGCTTTTACATATATTAGGTTAATAATAAAAATTATTGTTTTGTTATGTATCTATCGCATATAATTAAACATTGCAAAAATGATAGCAGTTTTTGTGACTTGGTCCAATGGGGTAAATTGAACATGTGTGTGGGTAAAATTGGGACGTTCAATTTAAGCAATTTTAACGAGCCGCGCATGTTATTTGTATGTCTTATATAGTAATTATTAATTTATTTTGACATAACGCGCAGAAGAACAACAAAAAAGAACAGAGCATATCCTGTAGTACGATTTAGTAAAGCCATACAGGATATCAAACTTAAAGAATGGACGGCGCTTCAAAGGTTTCCTCTTAAAAACATCATGCTACTAAACCATCTATTAAAAAAGCACGACTGTCATAATCTTTCCCAACATCTTTGGGATATAAATTTTTGAACAATTTTAATCAATGAAATGTCCCTCAAAATAAATTTGACAATTCAGTGAATTGCAATACAAGCAAAATAAAGCAAGCTTTTGTAGCTCCATTCATTAAAACTCAGAATATTCAGACGAACATTAAGAACTTTTCTTTATGTACATCATGTTTAATTTTATTTTGTAGTTTTATTTGGTTTTTGTAACTTTTTTTTCTATTTAATTTATCTCGGTAATTATATCTTATAAACAAGTAATTCTTCTTTGGTTTTTAATATTTTTATTTGAGTCTATTTTTAATGGAGTCCCATTATCCAACAAAGTCCGAAATTACATCAACTTTCCTTTACTGATAAAATCGCCAAAAATCCAACTAACGAATGATTTAGTTGTGTTATGTTGGATTAAGAAGCTACGTCACAACCACTCTTTGGAATGGATCTATCAAAAGAATAACCACAATAGTGGTGGGTGCTTTTAGGAGCTAAAATAACAAGTCCCAATTACACCACATTCTACTCCTAACTACTTATTTTGAATCTTCATCATCCACTTAAGTTGTTTATAATGAAAATTAATATCCAATTGAAATTCGGCGTCAGCACTAGTTCTTTTTGTTTGACGAGCGACTATTTATTTAATTAGAACAATAATGTATTATTTTCAACTACTTACTTTTTAATTACTGATAAAGGTAAAGCATATTATTTACAAACTTGTAATCACATATTTTTTTGGTTCTTATAAGCATACGAATAACTATTATTTTGGTAACCACTTATTTTAATTTTTTTGTAATGCAGCGGGAAAGCGTGTCTAGAATTTTTGTGTGTTTATTCGTGCAACGAATATGTAAAAAAAAAATGTAAATCTACTTACAAACCGATCTCGTCGAACAAAAACAATGAGATTTGACGCCGAATTATATGGAGTAGGCCCTATTGCTACACTAATAAAAAAGGCTGGTAATGTGGCCCATTACTGAGATTGGCTGGAATGTCGAGATCTCAGATGGTATTGACTGACAACCTGGAGTGCAGGTTTCGAATTCCGTGTGGGCAAACTTTATTAAAAAGAAATGTCTCTATAAATTATTTATTATCTGCAGCTTTTATTGCTCAACATGAAATAAAGCTGCAGATATTACTCGAATGTTTTATATTTTCTAGATATGCAGCTAGAATTGCGTAAGTAATTCCGAGCAAGGCTACGTCAGGTTCCAAAATATCCTGAAACTAAAAATTTCATAAGATCTAATGGAGTTATCTATTCTGATAAAAAAATGTCGCATTTTTCAAATGTTTAATTTTTTGGCATAACCCCGAAAAAAATGCTTCTTTTATGCCCAGAATAGAACACAAATATGCCACACTGTTTTTTTTAACATTTTCAGGTTTCCATCTTAACAATTTTTTTTTAACCAATGTTATAAAAGGACAAACAATATTTTTTTTTTTGTTTTTTTTTTAACAAAAGCGTAAACTGACAGCTGTTTTTTAGGGCAATAAATAACCCTGTGATTTTTTTCAGGGCAAAAAGGCAACTTTTTTGCACTTTGAAGATGTAACAATATTAGAAACGAACATGATACCCTATCACAAAGCTACCTTTTTTTGGAAAAGAACATAATATCTCTCGTTAAGGACAAATATGTTACATTTTTTGTCAGAAATAAATCAAGTATACTATTTTGCATCAAATTTTATACTTATACTTATTCAGCACTTAAGTGTTTTGAGCTAATGTTTTACTAATATTTTACAAATGTTTTACAAATTTGTTTTGCTAAAAAAAATTGAGCTGTTATTCATATTAATAGTGTGGAAGACAACCAGAATGAAAAATATACGCAGAATTGTGTAGATGTCGTGGCATGTATTACAGAGTACAACTCTTTTAAGACATATAAAAAAGCAACCATGGAAAATCTTTGTATATATTTTTCATACATAAAACGAAATTGTGGATTAAAAACAACTTTAATTTTGTGCTGACATCGGCTTGTGAAATTAATAGTTTATTAATTAAATTAAAGACAAAATAAAGTATTCAAATTTAATAAAGATTAAGGGCCGTATGCAAAAAAAAATAACAAAGGTTGGTAAACCATTGTTAAGCAAAATTGCTTAAAGTTGTATCCAAAACGTTTATTAGCTTAACATACCTATGGTAACTGTTTGGTAACCGTTTGGTAACCTTGAAACATTTAAAGTATGTAGAAAGGAACGTACTTTAAGCGTACGTTTAGTGTCATTGTTTGTTTTCTTTTCGTTATTTGCGTTTGAAAATTAAAATTTTTGTGAACATTTTTAATAAAAATAATAAATTGTGAGAGAAAATGGATACTGTAAATTTTATAAGAAGAATTGGTAAAATTAATTGTGATTGTGGAAAAATTAGTGTTAATTGTGTATTGTTTTTATAAGTAGATTCTATTATCCAAATCGGAAATTATTATCGGCCAAGAATTTACAAGACGAGGACTGATGGATTCTCCCTTCCTGATGACCAATTCAAAAAAAAATATCGTTTTAATAAAGAACAGCAAAAAAAAATAATAGAACTGGTTAAAGAAGACATTGCAGTAGACCGCAGAGGATGTGGAACATCACCAGAACTGCAAGTGCTAGTAGCTTTGCGTTGTTGGGGGAGAAGAGAAGTATAGTAAAGTCAAGTATTCCGTAGCCGTAAATTTAGTATGCTCTTACATTAATATTTTTAGTTTCAAGACGACGCTGGTGACTTTCATGGTTTGGCCCAATATACGGTAAGTAGAATTTGTGCTAAAGTTGCTCGTGCTTTGGCAAAACACGCAAAAAAATGTAATCAAAAATGCCGTCATGTGCTGAAGAAGAAGCTAAATTAGCAAAAAATTTCAAAATATTACGGAATTTTCCGGGTATAATTGGTGCAACTGACTGCACCCATATTAAAATTAAAAAAACTGGTGGTGATTTAAACCCAATACTACATAAATAGAAAGGATTCTATTCGCTCAATGTTCAGGTACATACAGCTTGAAGTTTTTTTTTATATTTTATTTAACATTTTGCTTAGGTCGTTTGTGATTCTGAACTTAAAATATTAGATATTGTGGTAAGATGGAGAGGAAGTACTCACGACTGTCGGATTTTTAACGAATCAAGAGTAAAGGAGCGTTTTGAAAGTGGGGAATTTAGAGGTCGTTTGCTTGGCGATTCTGGTTATAAATTAACCCCATATTTATTTACACCATTACTTCGCCCTCTAAACGACAAGGAGCTAAAATATAATGTTGCTCATATTGCTACTCGAAATCCAGTGGAGCGATGTTTTGGTGTCTGGAAACAAAGATTTCGATGTTTGCTGGATGGTATAACCGTAAGCTTTCCAAACGCTAAAATATTAATTGTAGCTTTAGCTGTTCTTCACAACATCGCTATACAAGAAAAACGGTAAGCTTCACTTTATTCTTTAGTAATTATGGACATCATTCATGATTATCACTAAACAACCACATTTCAATTCCAGATTACTTTGATACGGATGACATTAAACCAGATGACCTTGAACCGGATGCAGAAATGCAAACAGAAATTGCTGAAAATAACTTATTAAGAACCGAATCCTCAGCAAGGGGAAGAGAACAAATTATCCTTAAAAGTTTATAGAAAAATATTTTTAATAATACTTGAACCAACATAATAAAAAAACTTTTTATTTATAATTAATTCATTAAAATTTTTATTTATTTACAATATTTACATATAAATAAATAACATCATTGTAGTATATGTGTGTATCTACAAATTATATAAGTATGTGTGTATTTACAAAAAAGCATGTTCGCATATTAAATTAAAAAACAATAAAACTAATTTTACAGGTACATACCCAGTGTGCCAAACGGATCCGCAATCTTCGTATTTTCTATCCGTAACGGAATCCGTTACGGATCCGCAAGCGGGAGAAAATCCTTTCGAAAAAAACGGATTCAAAAACGGATTTAATGTCCGTTTTTTGGATCCGTTACGGACTCGTTTACGGACATCATATTAGGATCCGTTACGGACCCATTTGTTTTCATAAAACGGATCCGTAACGGAATCCGTTTCTGATCCGTTACGGATCCGCAAGCGGGAGAAATTCCTCTCGAAAAAACGGATTCAAAACGTATTTTATGTCCGTTTTTTGGATCCGTTACGGACTCGTTACGGACATCATAAAACGGATCCGTAGCGGAATCCGTTATGCATCAGTTTTGGATCCGCAAGCGGGAGAAATTCTTTAAAAAAAACGGATCCAAAAACGGATTTTATGTCCGTTTTTTGGATCCGTTACGGACTCGTTACGGACATCATATTAGGATCCGTTGCGGACCCGTGTATTTTAATAAAACGGAATCCACTGAGTGGTTTTAATAAAAAAGATTTAATATTGTGATGAATTTTTTGTTTTAATTTTTTTATTATTATTATTAAGTTCACAGTCATTTGATAGTAAAGTAAAAACAATTCAGTCAGTTCATTTAAAATTAACATATAAAAGTAAAATACATTAAAAACATAAAAAACAATTCATAGAATATTAAAAAAAGTTTGTTTACAAAAAAATAAATTAATGGGCCTAACCTACTGATTCCGTTTTTTTAACTCTATTACGGATCCGGAACGGGTCCGTACGGATCCGCATCCGTTTTTGTGCGCATTGGGTATGTACATATTTCATATTGCAGTTACATACTCGTACATAAAAAACTTAAAAATTACTTTGAACTTTTTCTTCTTGAAACTTGATTGAAATTTGATTGAATTTTTTCTTTTTATTTAAATGCAATCTTCTTTCTTGCTATCTGTAAGGAAAATCATTAAAGGGGTCATTCAACAATTATGTCATGCTAAATACAATGTTTTTATACCCTCCCCCCATATCAAGATCCGTCACTTTTAACATGAGACCCCTAAAATAAAGCTTCACATTTTGTTCGAACCCCCCCCCCCCCCCCCCCCCCACCGCAACATAAAAAAACTAACAAATTTTCGTAAAAAAATGTTTTTTCTCCACAAATTTTTTTCGCCCAAAGTATCAGTGAATTCTTCAGTGTATGTATGTATATACAAATTGTATATATGTTATGTACATATCGCACCTGTTCCTCTAATGGGAGTCAACTCAAAATTTACAAATGTTAAGCAGAGGCAAAAACTGTTTTTTTTTTTTAGTATTTAGACTGTATTTTTTGGCGAAAGAGTAATGAAAATGATTTAAGATTTTTACAGTGGGTAGATATATATGACCAGTATATATCGTTTTCTTACAAAAACTGAAAATTGCAAAATTTTGAGTTGACTCCCTTTAGAGGAACAGGTGCGATATATATCTGTGGATTTTTGACAAAACAATTTAATTCAATTTAAGTTGTTTTGTTAAAATGTTTTTTCAAAGCAATTTTTTGGATAAAATAAACGCGTTTGAATCAATTTTTTAAGAGATCTAAAAAGTTCCGATTAGCGTTTAACTAAGCATACATTTTTTATTGCTTGCGGCCCCGTTTGTTGAAAGTTGACAACTTACTTAAAACTATAAAGACCCATTACAAAGTATTCATTGTCATTTAAAGCTTTGCTGTCACGAATCGTCATAAAAAATTAATTACAACCAATTATATACAGATTAATACGATTGGGCCAATTGTTTAGAAAGTGTTGATAAAGCATTGGTAAAACTAAAAATTTAGTACTTTCCCACCAATTTTTATTTAAAAAGCCAGCACTTTTCAACTTATTTTACCCACCAAAAAGGTGGTTAAAAATAAAGTAAAACAATTTTTATTGAATTATTTTTTGTTTGAATATTAAAAATGAATGTTAAACATATAAATCTTGTAGAATTTTATCATCTGGTGTATTACCTTCTTTGAAAACGGATTATGTTAAGCTGATTTTCAACAAATAAAATCCGATTACTCAGCAATAGAGTTATGATATGCAATATAGTAATGAAATAAAAGGCATTCATAGTGTGAAACGTAATGAACACAAATGTGATGATATCTTTTTGAAAGGCAATATTTTTTAATGAAATTAACGATTTTTTCACCTATCCATTTTCATCAAAAGAAATAGAATTATATAATATTAAAAACTTTAATGAAGATATTTTGTAAAACAAGTACTGGCAAAGTACTTTTTAAAAATGTTGGCAAAGCATTTCAAAGTTGTGCTTTGCCAGTACTTTTTTTGCTACGCCATTGACAAAAAGGGCTTTACAAGTTCTGGTTTTTTTCACACCAATGTCGATTTCTACCTGGGTTATATATTTATACACTTACCACAAGCTTTATCATAAAACCTGATTCTAGCTTGAATTAGTTCACTCTCCCAGTCCAGGTTTCTTATTTTTTTATTTTCCACCTCTAATCTTTTTGTTTCCACCTCTAACCTTTTTCTTTCCACTTCTAACTGGTGCTCGTGCAATTCAGCTCTACATTTTAATTCAAATTCAGCAACTTACATGGTACTCTGTTGTATTTGCCTTCGGAGGTATTTCCTGATAAAATACAAACATTTTTATTTGCTGAATCCAAATAATCAAATATTATTATTCAAACAAACCTTTTTTAATTTAAGTGCGGATTTATCAACATTTTTTCCCAATACTTTCGGCGTGGATACATCAAAATTTGTTTCCAATGATTTCAAATGTTTGCGATGTTATATCATCTTCCACGGTGAACACACAGTAATATCGTGGCTACTGGCTGCTATTTCTGGAGGTCCTGCACCACCACCAGTTTTAGTAAACTCCTTGCGGCGGTCTGCGACTTCCTTCTTTGCCGCAATTTTGGTCGCCACCCATTGATTTTTTAACTGCGTGATTGTACGTTGGCCACCTGCGAATACGTTATTGAAGCTAAAATAAAGGCAATTGTAAAGATATAATACTTTTTTATTCACATATTGTACTACAAATATATTTAAACATACCTATCTAACACTTCCAGCCAAGCTTTTTTTTTGATTGGTTGCTATTAGTGTCCGTGTTTTTATTCTCAATTGATTTGACTTTTGTTCTTATCAGGTCTTTCAGGAGCATCTAAGAATGTACATGGGAAATAATTTGTTAAATAAAGTAGTTACTATATAAATAAATACTCACTCTATCTTCTTCACTCCAATTTTCTGATCTCTTCCTTTTAATAACGACTGGCTTTTCCATTATTTCGCTTTCTTTCTTTATTTTTTCCATAATTAAAAAAAAACACAGCACAAATCAATGTAAATATAAGAAATGCTTTTAGCGATGTACTTACAATCAAAACAAATCAAAAACAGCTCGTTATTCGAATACTTAAAACATTTGTAACATAAAAAAGCTTGTTAGTTCTGCTCAATTTCCTTGATTTCCTTGATTTAGTTTATTTTGTGTTATTTTTTATTGAATAAGTAAATCAAAGAAAATTGCGTAAAAAATATGTTATTGTATTAAAAAAAAAAATAAGAACATTTTTATAGTATTGATTACCCGGATAAATTAGTATTCATTGTAATGCATCGCTAACCATAAAGTGACAACTTAAATTCATTAATACTTTTATTTGTTAAAGTACTGTTTTTGCATACGATTTTTTAACAAACGTTTGTTAGCCTTAATGTTTTCGTTAACTAATGTGAACGTTAAAGCAAAAGTAGTTTTTTTTTTTTGCATACGGCCCTAAATGTGTATTTGCTTTTAATGATTAATAATGTAGTGTGGTCAGTTCGGCAGTTTGAAATTGCAACCAAATATAATTTCAGGTAGAAAGACTAAGACCCCAGTTTCTAGAACCACACCTTTCTTTACGCGAACGAAAAAAAAAACAAGACACATTCAATACAAAACAAAGTACATGTATGTAGTCGTGTAGTCATGTAGCGGCGAAAGTCTTCTAGAAACAATGCAATAAGTAAAAGACAAATACACACTTCTTAGGTAAGTTTTTAAGTTTCCTTTTTCTTATTGCACAATAAAAGGTTGTATATGTCATATTTTTTATTTTTTCGTTTTGTTTCTAGAATTATCTAAAACTTCTTTTAACATTATGCTCGCAATCCAGTTTAAACTAGATTTCGAAATCTAGGTCGTGTATCTTTTTTACTCCACCATATGATTAAAATCTAGTTTAAACTGGATGTCGATTGTAAATATAAATGCATCTTAAGGCATTTGTCTTCCTTCAAAAGATACCATCATTTAGACAGCCATTGATGTAAGAAGTTGGAAGATAATTTTGTTTATGTTGGTTTTTTTTTTTTTTTATTAACATAGTTTTATTACAATATATATATAATTTAGTTTGATATAATTTTTTATTAAAAATAAAAATTATTTTTTTTTCGACCTATAATTGTGCAATGAAAATGAAAATTATTCAAGTTCGAGGCCATACTCTATATTTCTTTATTAGGATATTGTCCTAACAATAATCTATAAAGTTTTTTGTTTTCAAATTTATTATTTGACCCTTTCAGGAATATGTTGATAGATCTATTTCGGGAATTTTCTAGGTTCCCATCATCAGAACACGTTTTGAAAGCGGTAACAATCCCATGCCAAACATCAAACATTCATATAAACTAGTTTACTCACTACATGAGAATATGAGTTTGAAATTAAAGACTATAACCTTTGATCAAAAAATAAATTGAAAACTTGTTTGTTATGTGCAAGGTCCACCTCTGGTGGATATTCAATACACGTTTTTTGTTTTTCTCTCCTTTTTATATTTTGTTTTAGTTTATAAACAACACAGGTGTTTATAAATAGATCTATCAACACGTTCTTGAAAGGGTCAAATAATAAATTTGAAAACAAAAAAACTCTATAGATTATTTGTTAGGACAATATCCTAATAAAGAAATATAGAGTATGCCTCGAATATATATTTATTTACTAACAAGTACTTTATTTTTAATAAAATAGTTTGACTACAAGATATATCTATATGGTTCACACAAATACATCCTTTAACTGGATTATCTAAGCAGGTCGTTAGGTTTTATGCGTCTTAGACGCCGGATTTCCCCATTCATATCAATAAGCCTCTGCATTGACGTATGTTCGTAGTCTATCAGCATGGCTATTAGCAATTTTTTTAATTTCTTTGGCAAATGTGTTTATACCCAAGTCACGGTGTAAGTCCACTATGCATCGTATAATTTTATTTTGAAAGCGTTGGATTTGAAGTATTTCATCTCAGGCTGCGCAACCCCCACAGCTGCGCTCCATACGTCTAAACGGGCTTCAGGACTTGTTTATACAAAGTAATTTATTCTGTATGGATAGTGTTGAGTTTCTACCAATTAACCAATACATTTTTCTAAATTTTATCTCTATCTCATTTTTTTTTTCTTCTTTTCATGTTCTTTCCATTTTAATTTTGTGTCTAATGTCATCCCTAAGTACTTGGGTGAATTAGAAAAGGGGACTATAACATCATCTATATAGATTGGATGGTGTTGAATTTAGTTGTACGTACGTTTTTACAATACGTGTATAATTTCAGACGAACGTGATGTACCCGAACGAATGCGTAAGGAAATGAGTTTTTATAATTCGTTCGTCTGACTTACGTTTGAGTACGTAAAGCTTTATGTTATGTCTAACAGTAGAGATTGCCATGATATTGTTTTTCGGTTTTTGATAGATTTTTTCATATACAAATAACTCATTTTTCGTTGGTAGATGGCAACCCAACACTGTAAATGAAATATAAACAAAACAGCTGATTTTTGATTGAAAAAAAAAATTATTTATTTTGTTTAGAAAACAATAAAAGTGGTGAAGTATTTTTTTTTTAATATTAAATTGTGTTGCCTTTTTTCTTTGACGAATACTTTTTTGTGGACGTCTTTTTTTGACGTTTCAAATCGCACTGTGGAAACCAAAAAAAGAGACGAAAACGACAACTCTTACGTTTTCACTCAATTCAAAGTTACATTTGCGATACAGAACCCCAAAATGAATTTCTTCACTCATTTATACGAGTTTTTTTGAGTAACACGTCTTACAAAAACAGGCCGTAAGTTTAATTTGCCATATTTTTGACCAATCTAAAACTTTGGTTACCGCTTCTTGAAGTTTAATCGTTGATTCTTCAGCTGTGTATCCTGTTGCAATTAGGGCAGTGTCGTCAACAAATGTTGCTGTTGTATAATTATAATTACCACTAACAGGGAGATCAGCGGTATACATAAGGTATAAAGTTGGATGTCTGAGAACGATGTTTCCTGTTTGATTCTAAAGTATCGATTACTTAAGTAAGATTGCAAGAAATCACAGAAGCTTTGAGGTAGATATTTTTTTATTTTGTGAATAAATCTATCATGCCAAACTTGGCTGACATCTAGAAAGACAATGGAACAAACTTTCTTTTCTTCAAATGATTTTTCTATAATATCGGTAATCCTATGGACTTGGTCGATAGTAGAATGATTGTGCCTGAACCCAAATTGGTGTTTAGGGATGATGTTATTCAACTCTATAAGAGGTCTTAATCTGGCAAGAGAAAGCTTCTCCAAAACCTTTGATAAAATGGGAAGCAAAGATATGAGTCTTTATGAGGAGACTTCATTTGGCGGTTCATTATAATCTCCGCCATTTTCCATAGACTGGGAACGTGTTTCAGCTTAAAACAAGTGTTGATTATGTTTGTTAACTTGATTAAACCTAAATTTGGTATTTCTTTAAGCAACTCCGACGTTATTAAATCAAAACCAAGGGGCTTTTTTCCGGGTAGTTTTAATATGGTAAAGTACACTTCCTCTGTTGTTGCAAATGAAATGTTCATATCATCAGATTGGGGTATGGTAATATTTTCATCAATATCCCGATTGAGAACATGTGGATGATTGTAAAACGGAATATCGGCAATAAAGTATTCCGAAATGGTGATGAACTTTTTCGTCGAGTTGGAGAAGCAGTGGAATGAAATTTCTGACGATTATATTAAAAAGCTCATTGCCTCAATGCCTAAGAGGGGTTCAGAAATTATAAAAAATAATGGCTACGCTACAAAATACTGAGCCTTAAAACCATTGTTTGTATTTCCTGTTAATTACTTTAAGAGTTGCAAATGTTTTGAAGAGTGCACTATCGACTTATTTTGTTAAAATTACTTTTTTTTATTTTTCAGAAGTTATGAATAATTTTTTTTGTATTTGTAAAATAATATGCTATAACTGAATTTAATAAAAAAAAAAAAAACAAAAACTTATACCACAAATCTTTTTGATAAAAAAAATTGTAATTACCTAAACCATGATTTTAGTTGAAAATATTTGAACACCACTGTATTTTATAGAAGAAAATAAAAATGTATATAATTTGAAAATACTCAAGAAAATATAAAGTTAATATGCATATTGCCTACACTCATAAAAAAAGTTTGTAAAGTCAGCAAAAAATTTTGCTGAGTTAGCAAAATTTTAGTCAGGAGGATGCTAGCAAAAAAGTTGCTAATGTCAGCAAAATCTTTTGCTGAAAATCAGCGAGCTGATTTTTAGCAACAAAATTTGTAGATTCAGCAAAAGTTTTGCTAACACTTAGTAGATTAGAATAAAAAAGCGTTGGCAAAAATTAATAAATTTTTTGCTGAAGTTTAGTAGACTGAAAAAAACGCAAAAATTTGTAGAAAAATTGTAATTTAGTTAATTTATTTGCTGAAAATCATAAAACATATTTTTGTGATTCTTTTAAAAATAATTTACTATAATAACGAAATATAACAATTTTAATTTTCCCACATTGACGACATGAATTAATTAAATATCTGAAAATATATAGAAATAAATATATATATAACATAACAAAAATTTTCTTTCAACTAATTACATCAATGGTTGTCTTAATGATGCTATGACGAAACTGCCGAAGATAATTCTAGAAACGAAACGAAAAAATAAACAAAACAACGAAACGAAAAAAACCAACCCTTTTTTTGCAATAAGAAAAGAAACCATACAAATCTACGTAAGATGTGTGTTTTTGTCTTTCTCTTTACTCTGTCTACATGTCTGTATATGTTTTTTCATGGTTGATTTTTTTACTTGTCTTGTTAGAGTTGTACTTTTTAATATCATTTTCCTCTTCTCTACTACATCTTGACATGCCGCGACATCTGCTTATCAGCACAATTTTTTTTAGCAAAATTAATTAGTAAAACATTAGTATATTAGTAAAGCATTAGTATAAAACAGTTAAGTGCTGAATAAGTATAACAAAAATTTTAGCTGAAAACACGATTTTAGCAAAAATATTTGCTAAAAAATAGTATACCTGATTTACAAGACGTTTTTACTAACTTTTCTACTAACTTATTTTTTTTGAGTGTATATGTTGTTCGCAGAGCTCTCAGAAAACCACTAAAATTGGTAATTCGGGAAAAAACCCAAAAACAGCCTAAGTAGCCCGAATATAAAAAAAAAAATAAAAATTGCGTGTCCCATTAATCTTAATACCGATTCATATATGTGGGGGGTTTCACCTCAAGTGGACCGAGGTTTTCAAACTGAGCTGATTTTTAGCAACAAAATTTGTAGATTTAGCAAAAGTTTTGCTAACACTTAGTAGATTAGAAATACAAAAGCCTTGCTAAAAATTAATAAATTTTTTTGCTGAATTTTAGTAGACTGAAAAAAAAACGCAAAAAATTTGTAGAAAAATTGTAATTAAGTTAATTTATTTGCTGAAAATCATAAAACATATTTTTGTGATTCTTTTAAAAATAATTTACTATAATAACGAAATATAAAATTTTCATTTTTCCACATTGACGACATGAATTTATTTAATATCTGAAAATATATAGAAATAAATATATATAACATAACAAAAATTGTCTTTCAATTGCTTACATCAATGGTTGTCTAAATGATGATATCGTTTAAATGATGCTATCGCAACTGCCGAAAATAATTATAGAAACGAAATGAAAAAATAAACAAAAACAAACGAAACGAAAAAAACAACCCTTTTTGCAATAAGAAAAAGGAACCATAAAATAATCTACCTAAGATGTGTGTCTTTGTCTTTCACTTTACTCTGTCTACATTTCTGTATATGTTTGTTTGCAATTTGACCACACATATAAACATTTAGTTTAAATAAATAAATATTTTATTTTGTCTTTTATTTAATTAATAGACAATTATTTTCACAAGCCGGTGACAACGCAAAATTTAAGTTATTTTAATCCTCAATTTTGTTTTATGTATGAAAACAGATACAAAAGTCTTCCATGGTTGATTTTTTTATATGTCTTATTAGAGTTGTACTTTTTAGTATCATTATCCTCTTTTCTACTACATCTTGACTTGCCGCGACATCTACTTCATTCTGCGTATATCTTTCAATCTGGTTGTCGTCCACACTATTAATGTGCTTATCAGCACATTTTTTTTTTTTAGCAAAATTAATTAGTAAAACATTAGTATATTAGTAAAGCATTAGTATAAAACAGTTAAGTGCTGAATAAGTATAACAAAAATTTTAGCTGAAACACAATTTTAGCAAAAAATTTTGCTAGAAAATAGTATACCTGATTTACAAGACGTTTTACTAACTTTCTACTAACTTATTTTTTTGAGTGTAGATGATGAAGGGTTTTAAATATTGCAAATTTTCAAATAGTGTGTCTTTCATTAGCTTTTTTTTATATAAATTTTATTTTCCCATATGAGTCATTCCATGTCAGACCGTACGATTTTTGCTAAAAATTGACTTTGATGTCTCCGATGTCTTTCAACATTTTAGTACGTATCTTTCATTAAAAAGTATTTTACACGTGTTTCCAGAAAAAAATTAAACATTTTTTTTCAAAAAGTTATGTGCATTTGAAAATCGTGAAAAATCTTCCGACATGAAAAACATTAGTTTAAATGTTGTCATGTCGGAAGATTTTTCACGATTTTGATTATTTTTGCTTGAAAGCAAAAATTATATTTTGCATAAATGAAAGCCCTGGATTTAAAAAATAATGCATACATTTTTAGCTGTATTTAATTTCAGTATTTTTATTTTTGCAACATTTTAGATATTCACTACGAGCTTAAAAGGCCGGCACTTCGTTGCCGGTAGTTTTACATATCGGAATATATTAGGATGAAAAATTAAGTATTGTTTAAGGATTTTGTTTCAATAAATTGGTTTTATCCTTTATCAAGGATGTTTTTCTGGTTTCAAATTTCAGATTTCTACCTTAATGAAATTAAATTAATCAAAAGGTAGAATTTATTTCTTTTGATCGCTCATTTACTTTAAGACTGTCATTAGTCAAAAAATTGGTTATTTTATGCTTTATATTGTGTAAAAATTTCATATTAATATCATGTATTCTTTTCGAGATAGAGATAATATATTTTATTTTTTCTTTAAAGTGGGTACAAAGAGTATATACTTCATAGAGAAACTCTGCCACTCACGAATTCTCACACAACTCCCACTAAAAAATTACATTAAAACCTCCTATTTATAAAAAACGTGACCAAAAAAAGAGAAAGGATCAAGCGAGTAAGATAGGGATTGAAAACTTTAAGCTCGTTTTCTGCAAAATCGTGTTTTTTTAGTTATATCAGTTTTGCAGTAAATGAGCTACATATATATTCAATAAATTAACCCATACTTAACAAAATATATATTTTAAATTTAAAAAATTTTTGCCGAAATCGTTTGACTTTCTCTTTTTGTCCCACCGTGTAAACATGTTTTAATACCCAGGCTTAGCTGTAAGTTCCTGGATCATACGGTTTATGCTGACAAACTAAATTTTCAGATCATTACTTAAGCAAATATTTCCCCATATAAGCCCGCATTTGACGACGTTCTTCGAAAATATAACTTATTAGTTAATTAGTCCATACAAGAGTGAACAAATGTTTCAAAATTAGGTTTCTTACTAAAAGGTTTCTTAATTAGGTTTCTTACTAATTTTTGGAATTCCCTCCTAGCAGGAATTTCCAAAAATCCCACCTAAGGTGGGTGAACGAACAAACTTATCAAATTTTATTTGTTCGCCTTTGTACCAAAATTTGTATTACGTTCCCCGTAAAAATTCTAAAAGAACCTTAACAGCAATTTAATACATATTTCAAGGAACATATTTAAACTTAAACGTTTAGCCATAAAAGACCCACCCACCAAAGGGGCTGTCTAAGAGAGATCAGAAACCCACATGTCATATTTCAAGATCGTCCTTTAAGCGATTAAAGAAGGGATAGATTTAGATACGTTAACCATTATTTTTTCCACGATACTGGACATACATTTTAAATTGCAAATTTCTGGCAAAAGGTGCCAAGAAAATACGTTTACCATTATTGCCTCTCCCAGTAAAAATTTGCCAAAATAGGCTCTATACAGATTAGGGCAAGTCGATTTAAAAATCGCTCAACGTTCAATTAAAATCGTATTCTAGGGATCAAAATAAATAACTTTGCCGAAGGAACCATACCTCTAAAGCGAATTCGGATGTCCCGACTTTTGACCCAAAGGGTCAAAATTTTGAAAAAGCCTACTTTGATATTTCAGAACGTAGGAGGAATTTCTCCAATATTATTGGAGCTACTTCTTCTGCGGAAGACGCGCTAGCAGATTAATGCATAAATCATCATTCTAGGTGACCGTTAAGGGGTTGAACTTTAAGTTGAAAGAGGGCCTTTTTAGCCGTGTTTTTATAGCAAAATGTACAAATCTCGGGATAGAGATATTTCAGAACGTAGGAGGAGTCTTTCCAAGATTAGGGTCTCTATTTCTTCGCCGGAAGACGCTCTAGCAGATGAATATATATATTATATTCGATTGGATTGGAATCGATTGGGACACTGTAAATGGGTCAAAGTGGAATTTTTCAAAATTTGAACCTACGGGTCAAAAGTCGGGACATCTGAACTCGTTTTAGAGGTATGGTTCCTTCGGCAAAGTTTCTTATTTTGATCCCTAGAATACGATTTTCCTTGAACGTTGAGCGATTTTTTTGCCTCCATACAAATCGACCAGGCCTAATACAGATGTATACTCGTGTTAACCACATACCGAATTTCAGAAAATCCGCTCTATGCAGATGTCTACTCCTGATTAAGCAAAACAGTGAGACTTCCCCTTTTTGCCCCTCCTTGTGGTAATTTCAAAAAATCCAGTAATTACAGATTTCCGCTATATACACTTGTCTACTCCTGATAACGAACGCACATAGCAAATTTGAAGTTCCGAGCTACGGCGGTTTGACAAGGGGGAGACCTTTTCAAATTTTTAGCCTTGTTTCCCGTGATAATATACCAACATACCAAATTCTCAGTTCCTCGCTTTAGTGGTTTGACCTGGCAGCCAAAGAAAGTGTTTCCCTATGTTAACGTTCCTGGTCATAAACTCAAAACGTATCATATAAGTGAGCTAGTTCATATTCGGAGAGACATATATTTCAATTTTCAAATATCTGACCAAAGTTACTTTTACTCTTTACGTCACTACCCCGATGAAATTTCCAAAATCCGCTCTATATGTCTACTTCTGATTAGAAACTCACTCACCAAATTTCAAGTTCCTAGCATCAACGTTTGGTCCAGACCGCCAAGGGGGGTATTTCCCCTCTTTTTGCCACTCCCTTATTAGCCCTCCCAGTAGAAATGTCCAAAAATCCCATATTAGTGGGACCTCCATGCCAAATTTCAAGTTCCTCGCTCCAGAGGTACATGCTGGGGAATGCTGAGTCATTCAGTTAGTGAGTGAGTGAGTAACGTTATTCTTTTATATATACAGACTAGCAAATAAGTGTTAGCTTCAGTTAAAAACATGATTTTTGTCAAGTTAATAATAATAATAAAAACGATTAATTTTTTAAATTATTCGATTAATCGAATGAATAACTAATAAAAATAATTTTAAAAGAAGCTTACGGTCAACATGCACCAACTCAAAAAACTTGTGAATGATGGTTTTCGCGATTCAAAAGTGGTAATTTCGACACAGAAGACAAGGAGAGGCCTGGTCAGCCGAAAAAGTTTGAAGATGATTAATTGGAAGCAGTACTCCACGAAGATTGTTTGTCAAACGCAAGAAGAACTTGCATTATCATTGGGAGTCACACAACAAGCCATTTCCCTACGTTTAAAAGCATTGGGATTCATTCAAAAGCAAGGAATTTGGGTCCCATATGAATTGAAGCCGAGAGACGTTGAAAGGCGATTTTGTATTATGAGCTGTTGAAATCGGGTCAGACGATCACAGGGGACTTGTACCCAACACAACTGATTCGTTTGTAGAGAGCAATCGACGAAAAACGACCTGAGTATTCGACCAGACACGAGGCAACAATCTTCCATCATGACAACGCTCGGCCACATGCTGCAAAACCGGTCAAAAACTATTTGTAAAATAGTGGATGGGAAGTTTTGGCTCACCCGCCTTATAGCCCAGACCTTGCCCCTTCTGACTACCATTTGTTTCGATCGATGCAGAACGTCCTTACTGGAATACGCTCCACTGCAGAACAAGGTATCAGAAATTGGCTTAATTCATTCTTTACCTCAAAACCGGAGCAGTTCTTTTGGCGCGGAATCTATATGCTACCAGAAAGATGGGAAAAAGTAGTGGCTAACGCTGGACAATACTTTGAATAATGTATCAATTCATTTTTGTTATTGTAATAAATGCATTTTTCGTGCAAAAAAATCGACATTATTAACTTGTATACCCAATATCTTTACCCTTTATTCAAGAGATTATATCTTGGAAATCGACTAATAAAACTTTTAAAGTTTTCTATTATTTTTTTAATTTAGTTTTGATTTTATTTTCTCCCATACAATTTTTTACAGGTTTTATCAAAATTGGTAAGTTTTTAAAAAAGTAATATTAAAAGACTTTTTTTTTAAGTATATGTTTTATTCGATTAATCGTAAGCATTCATTCGAGGTATTCGTTATACGAAAATCATGTTTTTTAAATTGTTTGTTCCATGTTTGTATAATGTATACACTTTGTTACAAATACTGGCACCAAAATGTTAAATTTGGCTTGTAAAAGTCACAAAAAATAGTAGAATTTTAACACAAAAGAATGCAAAAATTACATGCTTAAAATTTAAAAAAACTTTTAAAAAAATAAGAGTTAAGTTAACTTTTTTTTTTAAATAATTTCTGATAAAAAAATGGAATTTACAGACAAAGTGGTGCCGTTATAAAATAATATGATTTTTTAAAATGTTCGTTGATTTAAAAGAAATTTCTACATACATTTTTTTAAGTGTTGGATTTGACCGTGTTTTAAAGCACTTTTTAGCGAAATATTTTAAAAAATAAATAGCAAAAAACTATTTTTAGACAAGAATGTTTTACTCTCGTATGTGTTGAATAACAATTGTGTTCAAATCGATTGTTTTTGGAATTTAAATTCCGAATGTGTTCTTACTTGATAATTAATTAGTTTACAATTAAAAAAAGTTTAAAAGATGTAAATCGATATTCCTAATTTATATAAAGCGATTAACAATAATTTTAATTCTTCTTTTTTGGTGTTGTAGCCCTCCGCCCTTTAAGTCATCACACTTTTCACCAATTTTCTAATAATGGATTAAAAAATTAAGAAATTGATGCTACTTTTCGACCACAGTCATGTTTCTTGTACGCCACTCTATTTTAGAATTTGTAATATCTTCCAAATTTGCTGTTGTTGCTTTGAATGACTTGTTCACAGGCTAGTTAATGGTAGATATGTTGGTCAGCTATTCTTCCGTAAATCATTGTTCACTTTTTGACTTTAGTGTGAAACGGCAGGAGCTGTGGGAGTCTAGTCTTTGGTCGGGTGATCAACTAAAATGATCTATTTGTTATTTTTTGCCGCAAGTGTGTGTTGTATTATTGCAGTTACAGTTGATGTTGTTGCTATAGTTGTTACTAGTGATTTTGCTGTAATTTAGGTTAAAAATAACAACAACAACATTTGTGAGAGAAGAGCATGATCTAGTTTTCCACACGTTAGCAGCCTTCCAGCGCCATCCAGTGTCCAACAAAACGACAACAAAAACAGCCATTTTTGGTAACTGCTGAAATCGTGATGTATCGCAACAAATTCAAATTTTTCGCTCTTGTTTGGACACATATGTATCCTATCGCATTGCATCGTATTGGTATGTTCATATGAATGTATCAATGTTGTACATATAAAAAATAATTTTAATTTTAATTGAATCCGTTACAACAAATGTCAGTGGTAGTAAGTACATACACACATACACAATATGTATTATTTGTACCCAGCAAAAACACACATTACCAAATAATGAATATAGTAATTTAGTTCTAACTTTTTTTAATGAAATGTTCTAAAAGTAATGAGTAGGGCAAGGAATTTCATGCAAATGCATGTTTGTAGTCGGTAGCCCGAAATCGGTTTTGACCAAATACTTTTCCGAATCCAATAATTTGCAACAAAATGACATCGATTTGATAACAGGTTTGTTGTTTGTTGTGGTTCCACGTACTATTTAATTTTAATACTATTGTAACAACCGACATTTTACAAATTTCGAATTTTTATTGTAACAATTGAATATTTTATGTTTATGGACTATAATATTCTATAAATAGATTCACATGCGTTAAACAAAATGTATTTTATTAATAAAAAAAAATTGTATGCCTCGAACTGGGCTCGAACCGGCGATCTTCCGTTTGTCAGGCATGTACTTTACCCAATTTAAATACGTTTTTTTTTAAATTTCAACCTTGAATATTTTCTAGTTTTAAATTTAAATATTTGTCCAAAAATAGATTTGTATGTACAACAGAAATTCGGTTGCTTATCTCAATATTTTATTAGAGTTACCAAAACTATAAAACAATTTTATATTATATTAAAGTTATTTTATTAATAAAAAATTCTTATGCCGCGAACTGGTCTCGAACCGGCGACCTCCTGATTGTCAGGCAATTAATTTACCTCTAGCCTAAACCCAATTTGAAATTGTTATTTATAATTTCAATATTGAATGCTTTTTTTTTGTTTCAAATCTAAATATGTATGTCTCAAAATAGATTTGTATATACAACAGAAATTCGGCTGCTGATCTTAATGTTTTATTAGAGTTACCAAAAGTATACAAAATTAATATATTATTTTTAAATTATTTTATCAAAAAAACCGTAGTTTTAATTTTTTTGCATTAAATTTTGAAAAAATTTATATGCTAATTAAAAATGGTGCTAAAAAATATAATTTAGTTTTTTTTTCATTAAATTTTATTATATATAATGATATGTGCTGCCATATATATTTATATATTTATGTGATTAAATTAATTTTGATTAATTGTACCATATACATTTGATCATATTACATTTGATCATATATGGTGGAATATATTGTCACATATAGATCTATATATAACATACGATACAATGATATAGGATGATATATTACGCCATATCAAAAAATTTCCGTAAACTACCCGAGTAAAAAAAATATATATAACGATATATTCTTTAATATAAAAATATATGATCATATAAAATAGCATATGTATCAATATGTATTAATATATGTATAATATACTTTCCAAATGTTTTACCAAAAAAATCATGTATAAGCACATCCAATCACGTATAAAAAATACTATTCTGAATTTTATATATGATAATACCTGGCTGATAAACTTTATTAAATTTTTATAAAAGTAGATATAACCCAATACATAATTGTACATAATACAAAGAACAATAAGGTCTTCTGTCATTTTAGATATACTTATCCAAAAGTGAAACAAAATTTCGAAGTCAGTTTCTATGTAACTGTATATAAATTAAAAATCGCAAAATATTTTACGTAAATAGTTTACAATTTTGCGCAATCGATTTCCATTACAAATATCAAACCCTACAGCAAAATTAATTTTAGAAGAGCTTCTAGAACAGGTTCCTGTGAGTCAAATTGTAAAGGTTTCACTGTCCCAGAATCAGTTTTATAACTGGTTCTAGAACCGGTTCTAAAGCAACTTGTTATAGTTTGGTGGTAAAGAACCTATTGCAAATAGGACAAACTACATTTAAAAAAATCGGCTGTAAAACAGAAATTATAAGCTATTATAATACAGTGTAAGTTGTTCTGCAACAGGTTATTTGCATTTCCCTGAGCCATTTTAATATTGGCAAACATTTTTTTTAAATTAAATTAAAATTAACAATTTCGTTTCAAACGAAAATTTGATGTCTTAAATAAATATAAATAAAATTTAAGTTATTTACAAATTTCAATCATACATTTTGTGCTCTGAACCTGTTTTTTGGAGGTCAAATATATGTAACTTATGGTGTTTTCTTTTCTGTAAAAAAGTGTTGCCTTCTTAATGTGCAACATTTTTCAAATTTTTGAAACATTGTTACAATCAGAATAGAACACAATTTCATCACATATTACATTTATTTAAACAAATCTGTTTTTAGTGTTGTTAAGGTTCGGGTTCGACTCCCAATAAACTTTAAAAAAAAATTAATGTTTTTTTAAAAATTAATTTTTGTTTTTTTAATTATTTAAAAAAATTGGATTTAGCTCCATATATTTTTTTTAATTAAATTTTTTTTTATAATTTTGTTTGTAAGCGAATTTCAGATTAAAAAAATTATTAAATACTTACAAAAAGAAAAAATTAAAACAAATTAAAAAAAATCGTAAATTAAATTTAAATAAAAAAAAAAATATATAAAAAAATGTGATACCAATATGGGTTCGAACTCGGGATCTTCTGTGTCAGAAGCCAGCACACTACCACTCTGCTACCAAGGTGAGAGTTTTCTCGCCAAAAACTTTGCAATATATACACATGAGATTGATAAACCAAAAAAAAAAACAGGGCAACATCCAACCCTGTAAATTTTTTGAGGGCAGAAAATGTAGCATTTTTTGCCTTTTATAAGGCAACATTTTCAGAAAGAAACAAGGCATCCTCTCAGAGTGTTAATTTGAGGGCAAAGTGCAAAAAAAATGTAACATTTTTGCCAGAAAAGAAAACGCCATTAATATCTTTTAATTTAAATATATTTCGATTATTATGTATTATCTATTATATCTAATTGTATCAAATATATATAATTAGATCTAATTATGTCGGGACTAGAATTGGATAGTTTTCTTTTCTGGAAAAAAGTTTTGCATTTTAAAGTGCAAACATTTCACCCTCGCCACAATAAAATGCTTCATTTTTACAAACAGAATAGAACACAATGTTATCACATATTGCTTTCTTTAAGCATGTGTGTTAATAAAATATTGTTATGGCAGTCCCGGTTCGAATCTCAGCCAACTTGAAAGAATTTTTTTTAGTTAGCTTCATATTTTTTTTTTATAATTTTTTTACAATTTTGTTTTTTTTTAACGAATTTTAGGTCAAAAATTATTAAATACTTGCAAACAGAAAATGAATAAAACTCCTAAATTATAATAAAAAAAGTAGTGGTCCAATGACGGTTTAAACCTAGGACCATATGCATCAGAAGCCAGCACACTACCCTTCGGCTACCAAGGTGAGAGTTTTCTCGCAAACAACTTTATAATATATACACATGAGATTGATAAATCGAAAAAACAGGGCAAAAACCACCCTGTAAATAATTTGAGGGCGCTAAAATAAACTTTTTGCCTTTTTATGGCAATATTTTAGAAATAAACACGGCACCCTCTCACGCTGTTCACCTTATTTTAGAAAAGAACACAAACAAGTGGAAGCATTAAAGTCCGATGTGCCGAATTTGGTATAAAAAAGATTTTTGGATACCCTCCATCTCGGTGTTTTCATTAACCAGGGAAAGTGCAAACAATATAAATATCTATGTATATTCTTTGTAAAAATACCAAAAATAATGTTTTTATAAGTAAAACAAAATATGACTGATTGATTCATGTATTGGCATGTTTCGAAAGAAAAAAATGTTTAATTAAAGTTTACTAAAATGAATCTGAAATTGTGCATGCTTATAACAGTGGGTCTTCAAAGGTGAAATGGTTATTCTGATTACCTAAAGAAGAACGTGTTGTGAAAAATAGATATATTATTAAAGTTCCCTTATGATTTAAAAAAAAAACTGTTTGTAAAATTCGCATGTTGTTTTGTATAAAAGAATCGTCTCTGCCTATATAATAATGAAAGTAATAAGGATTATTAAAATATATTTTTGGATCGTTAAAAGAGATGCATCAAAAACAGTTTCGAATAATCCGAATTTTATATAAATTTAAGGGAACAAAAATACGCTTGCGGAGACATACATAATGAAATAATTATGAAATACCAGTTTACATTACAACACATGTGTTTATACTATACATCACATAAGTAAAACGGAAAGTGTGATAAAATTAAGTTTGTCAAAAATTATAACAGAAAATCGTTCGAGTGTTTTCGAGACACAAAAAATTAAAGAAACTGGTATTTCAAATTATTGTTTTTCAGCTCAGTTGATTGTGCAATTCTCGTTTACGAAATTTTGAATCCTGATATAAAATAAAAAAAAAACGTTTGTTTCTTTCTCCGTAGTATTATCAGAACTCTTTATTAAAATGAATTGTTTCTCTATTTATACTATTTATGCTCTACATAATAAATGTGTTATCCTGATAAACAAACACAGGTAGATAATTGTTTATCGGTGCTGTTGTTTTTTCCTAACACATAATTAGATCTTTATTATGTTTCATAAGAAAGGTACTAAAAGATTACAATACTAATCATGGGTTTTTCTCTTATATGATAACACTTAAAAATATATCTGGTTATTATTATTAATCGTGGGTTTTTTCCTTATGCGATAAGACTTAAAAATACATACCTAGGACAGTTTGTCAGAATACTTAATATAATTATTCAAAAGGGAGTTTTTGCTCGTTCTTAGAGTGAGTTGATATAACACCCCCAGACGAAGATGCTTGCCCGGTTCCCAAAGGGATTGAGGGTAAGTTAATAGTAACTCCATTTTGCCTAATATTCCTATTTCGGATTTTGATATAAATGTAGATACAAATTATGATAATTGTGATTATTACAATAGTAGAGATAGATATATTTTGTTAGTTTTCTCATAGATTATATTATCTTTCATTAAGTAGTTTCTATTGAGTAAGGTTAATTGTTTTTTTGTTAAAATTAGGTATTGGTTGTATAACAATCTCCTTATAGTTGTCTTGATTCATGTTAGGTACCTTAATTATAAAAATAATGTTTTTATTTTGGGTCGCAACATCTAATTCGATGTTTTCCATTTTTTCCAATGTAATGTTAAAGTCATTAATTTCCTGATCTGTTATAATGTCCCTGTTTAGTGTTCGCAATTTTGAAGCCAATGTTTTAATGTAAGTTAAATAATCTTCAGTTTTGAATATGTATTTTCGAGTAATTTTGAATTAAGGATATCTCTCCTATTTGGATGATAGTGAATCCATTTAAGATCGGCTGTTAATAGCTTTTGTGCTACAGCTAGGTTGATCATCAATAGGATCGATAAGGACTTCCAAAGATCTGGAAATATATTTCTTTTGTTTAATGAATTGATCCTTATAAAATTCTTGATTATTATTGGTGTATTTTTTATTGTCTGTTTTCTTTACGTTAACTTTCTTTACTTTCTGATCTAGTTTGTTCTTGTATGTCTTCACATAGTTAGAGTTTATCTTTTTATCCACTCTATCTCTGTTTCTATATTCGCATATTTTCCTTTTCTTATCCTCCATTCTTTTAAATATCTCCTGAAGGTTTATTTTATTAGAAAAATGTAAATCTATAGGTTTTTTACATGTAGTGAGGTGAAGTAAATTAAAATAATTGCTTAGGGCTTGTACTGGTAAATCTATATTTAGATTAATATCATTTTCTATTTCTCTAATTTTTAATATTCGTATTTGTTCATTCATTGATCCATGAAACCTTTCTATATCAGAATTACCTGTGTGTCGATTAGGTGTTGTGAAGTGATATTGAATATTTTGTTTTTCCAAAAAATCAGTAAATAGTGGTGATCTAAATCCCTTTTCGTTATCTAGGATAAGTTTTTTGGGTTTCTTCATTAAAATAAATAATTTCAGGTAGGCTTTGATAAGTGTAAGAGTTGATCTGTCGGGTATCTCTTCGATCATTGTGTATTTTGTGAATTTGTCTATCATAGTGACATACATTTGTTGGTTGTTTATGAAATATATATCCGAATGATAAATTTGAAAAGGTTCTGTTGGGGTTTCCGTGTTTTCAAAGGGTAGTTTAATAGGGTTTCGTTCGTGCTTAAAGTTACAAATATGACAGTTATTAATGAATTTAGTAATTTCCTTTTTCAGATTCGGATAGTAATAAATTTTCTTTAATTCCTCATGAGTTTTAGTTATACCTGGATGATTATTATCAAGTCTATGATGTTTTGCTATTATTTCTATTATCTCCTCGTAACTTTTTCCGTTACATTTTCGTAAGATACAAACACATCAGTCTCCATAATGTTATTTGGATTAGATTTTCTTTCTTTATATTTATCTTGAAGTGTTATTAAGTCTTCGGTATTGTTACAACGAAGAACTACTAATTTGTAGACTGTAATCTGGTCTAATATTTGCTCTATTAGTTCAGGATTTAAGTTTTCATAATTGTATGTAGTTCTTTTGTTTGAGAATACTATTTCCTTTTCAATATTATTTTCTGTCCCCTTTTTAAGGACAATTTGGTTAGAAAAACTTTGGAAAGATTTCTCGGTCGTTTTGAATAAGTCCATACTATCCTCTTCGGCAGAATGTATGGTTTGGTTATCATTATCAGGGATAATAGGAATATTGTCTAACATCGTTATTCTGTGGGGTTCTTCCAATTTTCTTCTTGGCCTAGATTCCTCTGTTAAATCTTCTCTATTGTGTATATCTCTTAAATGTTTATTCAGTGAGCTAATTGTGGCATATTTTCTATTACAAAGAGAGCATATATTCTCACCTAATCTGATTGTCTTTTCTTTCACCCTCCTATTGACGTTAGTTTCTCTAATCCTTGAAAGTGCGTCAGCCACCTTATTCTCCTTTCCTTGTACATGGGATATATTAAATTCATATTCATTGAGTTTGATTTTCCATCGGATAAGTTTAGAATTAGGTTCTTTAAGACTGGCTAACCATATGAGTGGTTTGTGATCTGTTTGGAGATCGAACTTTCTTCCATATAGGTAATGTCTAAATTGTTTTACGGCCCATACTATGGCTAGTAATTCTTTTTCTATAGTTGAATAGTTGCATTCATGTTTATTTAATGTCCTGGATGCAAATGCTAAGGGTCCGTTTTTTTTGAGATAAAACCGCGCCTAATGCATAATTACTTGCATCTGTAGTTAAAATAAAATTTTCATTAAAGTCGGGGTATTTCAGAACCATGTTTGACATTAATATGTTTTTCAATTTTTCGAAAGCTTCTTTATAGTCCTTATCATTTACATTGATAATTGAATCCTTTTTGAGGCGGATTGTTAAAGGCTTAGCTATCTTCGCATAATCAGGTATAAACTTACGGTAATAACCACTGAGTCCGAGGAAACTTTGTATCTCCTTAATGGTTTTCGGAATAGTTTGACGTTTTATGCCGTCTATTTTATGTGGATTAGGGCTTATGCCATCCTTTGTGACAATGTGTCCTAAAAATTCGGTTTCCTTTTTTAAGAAATCTGATTTGTTTAAAGATACTTTGAGGTTTGCTTTCCTCAAGGTTTCAAATATTTTTTCCAAATTATTAATGTGTTCCTGTAGTGAAGTTGAGAAGACCAGAATGTCATCCATGTACACGACGCAGATCCTATTTATATGTTCCCTTAAAACGTTGTTCATCATTCTCTGGAATGTCGCCGGAGCATTTTTCAGTCCAAAAGGCATTCTTACAAATTCAAAATGTCCGTTGTGAGTTGTAAAAGCAGTTTTTCTCTCTATCCTTCGGTTCTACTTCTATTTGATAAAATCCTTTAGTTAGATCTAAAGTTGAGAAATAATTTGCCCGTCCTAGTTTATCTAAGACGTCATCAATTCTAGGGATAGGATATTTATCTTCTCTAGTGACTTGGTTTAATTTGCGGTAATCAATGACAATGCGCCACTCTTTGTTACCTTCTTTGTCCTCTTTTTTAGGAACAATCCATATAGGAGCATTATATGGGGAATTACTATGTTTAATGATGCCTTGTTTCTAGCATTTCATTCATTTGTTTTTCCACTTCTTCAGTGTGGGTAACAGGATATCTATAGGTTTTGCTATAGATTGGTCCGGAAAGTCCAGTATCAATTTTGTGTTTAATCTCATTAGTAAAGGTCAAATCGTCACCTTTGTGATAAAAAACGTCTCCGTGATTCTGAACCAAAATTCTTATCGCCTTTGATTCCTCTGAATTAAGATGGTCTAAGCGTAATAGGTCATTAGTACCTAAATATTCGATATTGAATAGTTCTGGTAGTTGATTTAAAATTTTTGGGAGTATTTCCTCTGAATCTCCTTCATAATACAATGGGAAAGTTTTTCCGTTGATTTTAATCTGTTTTGTCTCGTAATTAATTATGGAGTTATTTTGTTCTAACGTTGGATGTCCTAAAAGACCGTTAAAAAATTCATGGAATTTATAGAGTCCAAAAGTAGTGTCCGAATTTAAAGGGATTTGAATAGTATTTTTGGGAATTGTGCCTTCATGGGTAATATGAAAATTTCCTGAAGCGGTTTTAATGTGAAGGGGGTTATTTAATTTTTTAATGAACTTAGGCGGACATTGGTCTAAATTGAGAAAATTTTCACTAGATCCTGTGTCAATTAGTACTCTAAGAGTTCTTGTCTGTCCTCTAAGTAAGATATAGGGAAGTCCACGTCGTTTGGGTTGTCCCCCAGAGAGGCTGGTACATCCTGATTCATAGGTTTCTACGTTTTTGTATTGGTCAACATTATTTTTATAATTTGTACACTTACAATTACATTCCATTCTTGGGGTTTGATGATGATTTTGTCTTCTAGTTTGGGCTGTGGTTGTGTCCATTGGTTCTGGTAGTGGTTGTTGAACATAATGTTGTTGTTGTTGTTGGTGAAACCTTTGTTGCCAATTAGGGTTATTACCTCTATGTTGTTGGTTATGCTGAGGGTTATATATCTTTGGTGCCCAATTTCTGTTGAGCTGTTGGTTTGAGTTGCTCTTGGGTTGTCCTTTTTGTTGTTGATTATTTTGGTGATTGTTCATTGTTATAGGTTTTCTTTTTTCCTCTGTTAGAAATCCTGATTGGGATAATTCATGGATGGCTTCTTCCATTGTTTTCGGTTTTAAAGCACATAATACCGTCCTCATGTGTACTGGCAATCTTGTCATAAAGATTTTTAAAGCTGTTTGGATATTTCTTGGAACATCTTGAAGGTTTCCTTCTTGTCTGGACTTTTGATTCAGTATTGCTAACTTATGTAATATGAAGTTGTAATATTCGAGGGCATTACCTCGATATTGTGCTGCTCTCAGTTCTTCGTACAATTGATCGGAAGTTTGAAATCCTCCGAAATTAGTTTCTAGCATTGCTTTTATTTCTGTCCAGCTGTTTAAATGTGTATTTATTTCCATTGCTCTTCTAGCTTTTCCAGTTAGTTTTGACTTGATGATGTTTATGCACATTCTTTGAGCTTGTGCGTTATAGGCCAATAGTGTGGGTAAAATATCATCGACGTTGGTACAAAAGGTTGACAAATCTTCTTTTCTACCATCAAATCCTTGTAGTTTTTCCAAATAGTTTAGTGGATTGATGTCAAGCGCTCGTAATTGTCCTCCAGCTGCTGCTGCTGCTGCTAAGTTAGGATTTCCTGCGTTGACTGCCATAATTCGTTATAGATTTTATTTTCAATAAATCTTTTTTACGAATTTTATACCTTTGTTAATTTAAGCTTAACAAGTATTTTGCTACTATTATTTTCACTAATAGATTTTTATTCACCGTTAGCAATTGATATCCTTAATATTCGTTTAAGGATGTAAGTATACCGTAGGTTCTTATTTGCAGGGATAACAAAATTATTTTTGTTATCCTACCGACTGCGCCAATTTTGAATCCTGATATAAAATAAAAAAAAAACGTTTGTTTCTTTCTCCGTAGTATTATCAGAACTCTTTATTAAAATGAATTGTTTCTCTATTTATACTATTTATGCTCTACATAATAAATGTGTTATCCTGATAAACAAACACAGGTAGATAATTGTTTATCGGTGCTGTTGTTTTTTCCTAACACATAATTAGATCTTTATTATGTTTCATAAGAAAGGTACTAAAAGATTACAATACTAATCATGGGTTTTTCTCTTATATGATAACACTTAAAAATATATCTGGTTATTATTATTAATCGTGGGTTTTTTCCTTATGCGATAAGACTTAAAAATACATACCTAGGACAGTTTGTCAGAATACTTAATATAATTATTCAAAAGGGAGTTTTTGCTCGTTCTTAGAGTGAGTTGATATAACAACGACTCCTAGAATAAGAACCCTAAGAAATTTTCCCAAAATTCGATTGGTTTTTACACATCAATACTTTAATTTAGATTATTTTTGTATGTACATATCAAATAAAAATTAGGGTTTTTAAGGAAAAATAATGCATACAATCAAAAGATTTCAAGATGAAGTATGAACCTTATATGTTTTAAATAAAAAAGTTCTGAAAGTGAATGTCCTTGAAATTTAATGGGGTTTTTAATAAATGTAATTAGAGTGTAAGAGTTTCCTTGCAAATCTTTTAAAGGTTGAGAATGAGAATAAGTAAAAATAGTGTGCGAAAAAAAGTTATGAATTTACATTGTTGAATTCGGGGATTTTGTTTCTGGATATGCAGTTAAATTAATAAAGTTAATGCAGTCAAATTAATAAAGAATTATAACTCAACTATTTTGTTCACACTTTTTTCTAATTAGTGATTTTCTGATTTTTTGGGGTTACCGAAAAAGGGTATCTGGCAAGCCTGGTATCTGGCAAGCCTGGTATCTGGAAAACAAAAGAACACTTTATAAATTTGCTTAAAAATGTTTCGAGGTCTTCTCACATTTGCACTCATAACCAGTGCTGCCAGATTTCAGAAAAAAAACGTCATCATTATTGAAAAATCGTCAAAATCGTCAAAATAAAATATATTTGTTAGAAGAGGAATAAAGTTTTAATAAAAAACAAAATACAATAATGTAATTCATATTTCAAATTTTAACGTGTTATCGTTGTAATATAACACGATTTTTGACACTTCTCTTTGGTTTAAACTACCAAAATCATTATATTTTATAACGATATTCATATTTATAAAATGTTGAAAGATCAAGTAAATACAACAAATTTTACTGTTAATCACTTATATCTACAAAATTCTGTGAACAACATTTCAGTAGCACAACTTTTTAAATCTTAAATTCTTATACAACATTTGGAAATTCTTTAACAATAAGTCCGTTCAATTACTTTTCCAGTAAAGTTCAGTAATAATTACTCAGTAACAAAACTACAAAGAGTAAGACAAACTTACAAAAAAGTAAACGACCGGAAAATGTGAAGGAATTATTAAATTAGATAAAAACAGCTCGTTTTAAATATTAAAAAAAAATCAACTGGTGATTATGGAAAAGATAAAAATTATTTAAAATTAAATGTTTTTTAACTTCTTCCATAGTTAATTATTTAATATTTTTTAATTTAAATCCATAAACAATTATAATTTAATTTAATATTTGCTTTTGTTTACTTACAGTATAAGCATATTTTTTTTTTTTTACTGGCAAAAATGTATCCAGTAAAAACTTGTAAGTTATAAATGTAAATACCCAGTTTTTACTGAGTATTTGTCTAAACGAACAACGTCCAGAAAACACTTGTACAAATTTTTGTGTTATCGAACAATATTAATGTTATATTTTTAATTATTAAATTTGACACTTTATTTATATTATTAGGCCTGTTTTTTAAGCACCGGATTTATTTTTGGATTTATTTTGTTTCATTTAAAGTTGTATATATATCATCTTGAACATGAAATGTATTCGGGCTAGAGATCTGTTTGTTTCGCAAAAAAAGTCCATGCCTTGTTTTTTAACATGAAAATTTTTTAATTTTTATTTAAATCTAACTCCAATTAAATTTTATAAAAATTTAAAAAAATATTCTAAACATATAAACACAGAAACTAAATTAAGCTAAGCCCGTAATGAATTTATAAAAAAATAAATGCGGTTTGGATTAAGTTTTATTCAATTCTAGGATTTGCATTTTTTCAAAATTGTATTTCACATCATATTAGCATATAAAAGCTAGCTATCGATCAAAAAACAATGTTTTTTTTCATTTTGAACGAAATAATATAAATTTAATAAAAGATCCGGCGATTTTATGAGAATGATAAATAAGTAGATCTTGCTGACATATTAAATTATTGTCAAAAAATCGTCATTTTGGAAGCAAAAGTCGTCAAATAGTCATTTAGTTATTTTGGGTATTAAATATCATCAAAATGACGACAAATCGTCAAACCTGGCAACACTGCATGCAATTGCTACTAAACATACATACATACTGTATTACAAAACAAGACAAAAAAACCACAACAATATTTTGTGGGTTTTTTTTTTTGTTATTAAGCAGGGACCGTAATCATTATGAGTTTTATAATAAAAATTACACAATAATGATTATGTTATGAGTTTTAATGATTTTCTTCAATGGTAATGATTATTTTTGAGTAATAATAAAAAAATCAGCAATAATCATTATTTTTGAGCAAAAAAATTAATACTCAAAAATAATCATTATTTATGATTTTTATTTTTTTCGCTCAAAGTAAAACTCACTTTCATGTAGGTGTAAATATATATACATATTAGGGTGGGGCGATTAGTATGGAAGGAAAAATCTTAATGGGCGCTTCGCGTTTCTGATTCTTGGGATTGTACTGAGCAAAAAAGTCCACTAGAACAGCCGTCTACGGTGAAAATCGAGCTTCCAAATTTTGACTACGGCAAAAAAGCCCTATTTTGAAATTAATAATTAACCCCTTAAACCCCACCCACAAATATGATTGATGCATTAATGTGCTAGAGGATCTTCCAAAGTAAAGATTGATACCATAATCTTGGATAAACTCCTCCTCCTTCCTGAGATATGTCCATCCCACACATTGTTACTTTCACAAAATACGGCAAAAAAAGCCCTATTTTGAAATTAAAAATTAATCCCTTAAACCTCACCCACAAATATGATTGATGCATTAATCTGCTAGAGAATCTTCCAAAGAAGAGATTGATACCATAATCTTCGATAAGCTCCTCCTACTTCCTGAGATATGTCCATCCCACACATTAAAAGTGAGTTTTATTTTGAGCGAAAAAAATAAAAATCATAAATAATGATTATTTTTGAGTTTTATTTTTTTTGCTCAAAAATAATGATTATGGCTGATTTTTTTTATTATTACTCAAAAATAATCATTACCATTGAAGAAAACTTTAAAAATCAAAAATTTAAAAATCATGACGGATATGCAAAGATTGTCAAAAAATAATAATAATGGTGCAATAATTTTTTTTTTATGTCTCTTCTAAGTGATTGATTTTTTTATTCAAAAAAACGAGCAATAATCATTATTTACGGTCCCTGTTATTAAGTGTTGATCATGACCATCGATGGTAACCGATTCTATGTGGTTATCGGTTTGGTTAACGCTATTTTCTTTTATTTCGGTAACGGTATTTTAGGGGTAACGATACTTCAGTTATTTCGGTACGGGACTTTAGCGTTAACGGTATTTTATTTATTTCGCTAACGGTATTTTAGCGGTAACGTTATTTTAGATATTTCGGTAACTTTATTTTAGGGAAAAGATTTTTCAATTATTTTGGTAACGGTATTTTAAGGGTAACGTTATTTTAGTTATTCAGTTAATGTTAATGCACACCACAATTTTTAGCCCCATTATGCCCGAGTTTTAATGACTGGCTAGTTTATGATCATACTTGGGAAAATATATCTATTTACAGAAGTTTTTTTTTCAGATCTTGTTAGATTATTTCGGTAACGGTAATTTTAAGGTATCGATATTTTAATTATATCGGTAACGGTATTTTACGGATAACGGTATTTCAATTATATCGGTAATAATATTTTATTTATAACGATAGTCAGTTGAATCGGGAACGGTATTTTAGAGATATTGACAGCCATCCCTGATGGCGTATATTCTTGTGTATAAGCATTAAATGTACGTATGTATGATGAAATAAATAGAATAATTTAAAATTTGCTTCCAAATTTTTAGAGGTCTTCCCACGTTTTCACTCATAACTTTTAAACGCGTTAACCGATATTGATCATTTTCACTAGAAAACTGCTCATGATATCAACAAACAATTTGACTAAAAATTAGCAACACCTCTTCTGTATTGGCGGAGTATTTTGAGTTAACACAGACAGACGGACAGAAGGACATGGCTATATCGACTTCTCTATTCATGCTGATCAAGAATATATATAGTTTATGGGGTCCCAGATTTTTTTTAAAAGAATTACAAACATTTGACAAAGTGATATATACCCTCCTGCACTATGGGATGGAGGGTATAAAAAAGGAAATTTGAGGGCAAAGCACAAAAAAATTTGACATTTTTTTCAGAGAAGAAAACGCCCTTAGTAAATTGTATCTATTTAAATATAATTAGATCCAATGTAATACACTTTAATATAACCATTTTTCGGATCATATTATATCCTCTTATATTTGCGAAAATATCTCATCATATATAATTGTATATACGTTTTTACTCGGGTAAGAACATATATCGTAATATATTGCCACACATATAAGCATATATAATGATATCAGGTATATAGAAACTTTTTTCATCGGGAAGGTATACAATATTGGTCCCCTTTTAATCAAATGAGTTACTTTTTATTTGAAAAATAGTCCAATTAAAGAGCTATCAATTGAATTAGCAATTTTCGTTGTTGGCGGAATTTCAGCAATTAAGGTTATTGAACCGGTGGCTTTCGTGATTGAAATGGGTTTATTTTTTCTGTGTTTACAATCAAACATTTTGAAATAAATTTTGAATGCTCGACTATTGATTCATTTGTTAATAATTTATTAGATATTTGCTATTAAAGGGAAGCGTGAATTTTTAATTATTTTTATTTCACAAAAAAGGAAACTCAAAGAATGTTGTTGTTCAAACAAATAAAAATTTTAGTTATCAAGCTCTAACGGAGCAGAACGGATTTAAATAGTATTGTTTTCGAAAATACGATTATACGGTCCGTTAAAGTCAGATTCATGATTCCGTAAGTGCCAGAGAGCCCGTCAAAACTTTTCTTGGGTATACTATTATTTTATTCTGATTTGCGCTCATATTGGAAAAAATTATCAAAAATATCCCAACTTCTAAAGAACATAAAAATTAAATTCGAACTACTCTTAACTTTGCAAATCACTTTGACAGGTTTGTTTATCCAATAGTAAACTCTCATTTCGCATAGGAACCATTGAGGATGGTGGCAATGACCCAAAATTTGCTGCACAGTGATCACCCCATTATTTTTTGTATAAATAGGTAACACGTTATTTTATAATTTAAAGTAATGCAGAAGGTAATAAGTACTTATTACAAGGTAATGCATAAAATAATAATAAGTCATTCATGTTTTTGCTGGGTTTATATATATGTGTTTGTTTGTACATCGTATGTATTGTCCACAATCACAGATGGATGTTTTCGCCGTTTGTTCATTCGTTTAAAGTTGCATACAGTTCATGCTCGTATAAGTGAGTGTTTTTATAGTTTTTTTTTTTTTTTTTTTTGTTGGTTGTACATATTTCTATTTTTATTTTTTTTTTTTGGTTGCTTTTTATTTATAGACAGTCAGCATGTTGAATTGCTTAAAAATCTTGCACCAAAAAAAAATGAAGAGTAGTTGCACCAAAAAGTCTACGAAAGTCTAATAGTTCCCACGGCCATATTTGGTGGATTGTAATGAAGTCGTTTGTTGTTAGCTTGTTAAAGATTGATTTAATTCGAGAGTGGGTTGTAACGTCGTTAAGTTAAATGTATTTTATCTGTTTACAGCCACTGCCAGCCATGGCATGAAAATTATGCACTGAATTTATTCCTTGGTCTACATTTCGTGTGTATATCCTGGGACAGAACATGATAATAGGATAATGTCACATTATGTCGACTTTTGCAAATCTATCGATTGCGTACAATTTACAGCAAACTATTTTAATCCAATCATCTAGGATAGATAGATATAATTTGTAAATTATATCAATTCAATTATAATGTCGATAACAATATTTTCCTCCAACGTTGATGATACTAATTTCATAGAGTTCTTTTGGGGGTTACGTTAAATTAAAGTAGAAACACGTTAATAATATCCTAGGCAATTTCTATTGTTCATTTAGTAGGGCATTCAATCGGTTAACCGTTAATCGATGAGTTTTAGTCGAACAATTGTTCGAGTTGATTAAAATGGCCAATTTCGAGTAACGAATAACTTGAACAATTGTGTTCGATTAATCGAGTAAATACAAATTTATTCTATTTCAGTTAAAATTTTATAACAAAAAAATTAAATTGTTCATATTTTTTAGAACTATTTTTTTTATAAAATACAAGGTGGCGCAAAAGTAATCCTCCTATCAGAAAATGCTATAAATTTTGCGATTGGCCCCTAATGTCAGTTCTGTTTTGACATTTGTGTAGAAAGCACATGCGAAATACACGTTAATAAACAATGTTACGCTACACTGCTCCAGAACGCGGAATATTGGTGACTATTTATTTGACCAATAATCGGTCGGTGACTTTGGCACAACGTGAATTTCGTCGCAGATTTCCGGCCGTCCAACGCCTACTGGTGAAACACTGCGACGTTTAGCCGCTCGCCTCGAAGAGACTAGCACAACACAAGATGCTGCCAGGCGTAGCAGACCCCGGAGTAGCCGTTCTGCAGAGAATATTGCTGCTGTAGCCGAGGATGTCATGGAAGCGCCGTCGACATCGACCAGACGAAGTGCCACGCAAATGGGTATCAGTCGACGGTCTTTACATCGAATTTTGCTGCAAGATTTGAAGATGTTTCCGTACAAAGTCCAAACGGTGCATCAGCTGTTAGCTGCTGACCGCCAATCGCGTGTAACATACGCTCAAGCCATCCTTAATCACCACCAAGAGGAAGATGATTTTTCATCAAAAATAATCATGAGTGATGAGGCCCATTTCCATCTTAGCGGGTACGTAAATAAGCAAAATTTACGCTTCTGGGGCACTGAAATTCCGCGTGTAACCCACGAAGAGCCATTACACCCGCTCAAAGTCACTGTATGGTGTGCTGTTTTCGCTGGAGGAGTTATCGGACCTTTTTTTCTTCGAAGACTTCGCGGGCCAAACGGTTACTGTGAATGGTGAGCGCTACAGAGCAATGATCAACGAGTTCTTTTTGCCGCTACTTGATGAATTGGGATTGGAAAACATGTGGTTCCAACAGGACGGTGCAACGGCACACACAGTACGTGCCACAACCGATATGCTGAAGGATGCATTTCCCGGGCGCCTAATCTCCCGTTTTGGCGATTTGCACTGGCCAGCAAGATCGCCTGATTTGACCGCTCCAGACTTCTTTTTGTGGGGCTTTTTGAAGTCGCGGGTTTATGTGAACAAGCCTCAGACTCTTGCAGCTCTTAAAGACAATATCCGTCAAGAATGTGAGGACCTATCGCCGGAAGTTTTGGCCAAAGTGATGGAAAATGCCATAAAAAGGGCTCAAATGACAATCAACTGTGGCGGCGGCCATTTACATGACATCATATTCTCGACTTGATGTAAACAAAATTAAAATACCAAATAAAAATAATCCACAAGAAGAATCAAAGTTTTTAATTTTTTTTTAAATTACAGCCAAAAAACATCGGAAGGTTATTTTTGCGCCACCTGGTATATAGCCATTTGGCAGTTACCGTTTTAATTTAAATGTAATACTTTTTTAGTAGGGGTATAACTTTTTTACGTGGCACCACGTAACCAGTACATCATTGTACTGATAAAAAAATATCTGTCTTTGGTTGTTTTGGTGAAAAAACATTCCCCACCGAGACCTATGTCTAACATTTCACATTTTTATATTTATATTTTTTTTAAATATCCTTCAGCAATTACAAAAAATTGCAAAATCCGTTGTGTTTATGTCAAAAAAAGATTAAAAAGCAAAAACTAGAAAATCTGCAAAAAAAAGGTAAAAAATACACTTTTGTCAAGATAAAATAAAAAAATTGAGAAAAAATGATTTAAAGCAAAGAATATCCGAAAGGGCAATTTTACAGCTTAAACATCTTATAAAAATGCTATTTTTACCCAAAAATTAAAAAATTACTGAAAGCAAATGTGGCTAATAATGGCAAAAAGAAACATATTTGTCTTCCCTGATTATGATACTCAAATAAAGGGTTAGCTTATGTAGACATGGAAACTAAAAAAAAGAAGACCAAAAGGACCGATTTCGAAAAATTAAGCTAACTATTGATATATCTAAATATTTAACAAAAAAAAATTGCACCAATCGCAAAACTATTAGATTGTAATGACATTTTTTTTTGCAAGACCGAATTAAATCGAATTCATCATCTTTTGGTGTTAAAGGTTGGATTTAGTTACTCTGTTCTTTCTTTCGGATCTTTATTCAACTTAAACACATACATTAAAAATTAGCTATTTTGCACTATTAAAATCGAAAAAGTAATATATATTTTTTTATGTTTTTACAAGGCTTGTACTGCTACACTCATAATAATACATGTAAAAAAAATTCGAAATTAATGTCGAAATAACGAAAACTTTCGTAAAATGCACAAAATTTCGTTTATTTTACGAAAGTTTTGTTATTTGATATGTTTTCGTATTTTTTACATGAATTATTATGAGTGTATGGCATATTATTTTTATATTTGCAAAAAATGTTTAAAATCGATCTTTATGAAAACGAAAGAAAAACAGTAAAACATCTCAATTATATATTATTTTTAATTTAAATTAATTAATTTTGATAAAATACTTCTTGGAACTCCTAGTTTTGATTTTTTTTTGTGTGTATATATTAATTTCTGGAGCCGCGCGCGCTATTAGGGAATTCCATCGTTAGCAATTCAATCAATGGGAACTCAATCATTGGGAATTCAATCGATTACAATTTCGGCAAAAATAGCCAGAAATTAAAAAAAATCTATAATTACAAAAAATTGTCAAAAATTAAACATAACGCCAAAAATTGCAATAATTGCTAAAAGTGAAAAATCGCCTTAAAAAAATAGACGATTTTTTAAGAAAAAAATTTCACATTATGACAAAAACTTGTCCGTGTACATTTATCCATGTTACTTTGCGAAACTCAGACGATGTTCCAAATAAAAGCTGTTTTTGCTTTGCGATGCTTAGTTTTCGAGAAAAACGCGATTTTTTCGAGAAAAAACGCGTAATTTACGACCGTTGTAGGGGTAAAGGGCTCGAGTTTTGAAGAAAAGTGCAAACATTTTTATTTATACGATTCTTAAAACTGCTATAATTAGGAAACTAATGTCGCTAAAGGAATTTGTTTTCATTATCCGCGATTTCTTAGTTTTCTATAATTTTTTTCAATTTTTGTATATTTTTTTTTTTTTTTTTGTAATTTGTATATTTCTTTAAATTGAGCGATTTTTTTAAGCGAAACTCCATAAAACATTAAATGTGGCTTATCGAGTTTTTATAATAAGCCCTTCAATTATAAACTTTGTGCGTAAAAATTTTGTTTAACAAAATAATGTGTTTATTTTATAGTATTTTTTAGAGCGTAGTTTCACGTACTATCACATTATTCGGTTACAGATTTCGACATTTGCAGTTATGTCTATGATATTATTCTCTCTCGACCGGACTTGGGCGATTTCAATTTCAATTAAATTTAAATTACAAGTAATTGTAATTGGAATGAAGGACTAAACAACATTAATATTACTTGTAAAACAAAATGATATTACAATTACTAATTAAATATTATTGTAATTGAAATTTTAAATTGCAATTATGTTTGCAATTTTGTAATTCAAGTAAAATAACTGAGCAGCTATGCAATTAATTACATTTATGAACCATTAATAAAACTATTGATGTTAGTTTGGGTAGAGATCGAAAAAAATGGAATATATACACCCAAATGAATTTTTATTGGTTAGCAACTAAATATTTCTTTTTTTTATTTTATTAATTAATAATCATATAATTACAAATTATACACTATTACCCTAACCGAGCACTAGCTACTATGGCATTCGGCGCGTTGCACATTGGGTTGAAATGGGTCCAAAGTGGCGCTTAATTGAAATTTTAGAATTAAGTTTTTGCCATAATGATTGGTATCGAATAAAACTAGATAAAATTCTACATCACTATTTAAAATTTCATACGTAGTGAGCTAATTATTGCTGTTTTCTTAAAAAGTGAAAAAAATTGAAATTTGATAAAAAGCAGTGCATATTTTTTTAAATTTAAAATTAATAAAGTTAAACTTCTATGATGGAACCTTCAACTTCAGGTATTTAAGTGCACAAAAAATGATTTTGTGTTTATAAAAATATGTGTGGAAATATTTGTAATATTTTTTTAAAAAAAGCTCTAAAATCGGGGTATTTTCCATATATGATGGACCAGAAGTAACAAAGTAGTAAAGTGCCGGCTTTGAAGTTGTGTTTTTTGAAAAGTATGGGATTTCTACTTGATATAACAAACAAAAAAGTTTGCCTTTTTGTTGCCCCGTTTTAAGATATTAATAATTTTATGTGAAAAGTCTTATTTCAAATTCCTTTATTTACCATACCCACAGTGTTTTTGTTGTTACAATTGTCTTACTCTCAATGTTAGCTATTTTTGTTGTTGTTGATATTATTGTCAATATATTTTGATATTTAATAGAGATGGCTGCATGAGTGGCGCTTAATCACCTCTGTTCACGAGGGTGACCAATTTACCAGAAAAGAATAAAATTTAACACTCAATTCCAGCGAAAAAATAGGACTTTCTAATAATTTACCAAATTCACGTGATGGTTTTACATCTTAAACTAGTTTGCCCGTGCCGAGATAGTCACGCCAATATAATAACTTTTTTCAATCACGTACTTTGGGCAATCAACTTTTTTTTTACCAATGCGTTTGACGTTTAATATTTTTTGAAATTAAACTGACTATCGTAATTTATAATAATAATGTTTGGGAATAAACTGTTTCACGCGCCCATCTCTATTGCCGTTATTTTTGTGCTTGTTTTTTGTTTTGTTTTTCAGTGGTGTTTTTTGCTGTTTTAAAATTTGAAGTTTTTGTAAAGTGCGTATTGTGTTTTGCATTAAATAAAGTAATCGGTATAAGGTAATTGGAAAACCGATTAAACAGTAAAACTAAATAAGAACAAATTTAATATTTATAGGAATAAGCCCCAAAACTATTTTTATATCTCGCCTAGAACTATACAACTTTATGAGAAATACCGCTTTAAATGATTGGAAGGATAAAATCAATTTTCTTAAAATGAAAACCATTAAGCGTCTAAACCCCAGCAATATGAGTTTTTTCAACCAAACGTTTGATAATTTTATTAAACAGTTTAAATCTCGATATAGTAAATGTAAAAGGTACCATGATCGTTTTTTGGAATTAAATATTGAATGGCTAAATGCTTCTATCTCATTTGTTCCTCCACCAAATAAACGAGGTCGCAAGGAACTTTCATTCGAAGATTGCAGTGCGAAAACTAAATCAAAGAAAACTAGCAGCATAAGAGATAGTATTTTATTGCCAGTTTTGACGCATGCTACACAAATGAGTTTAAGAGCTTTCTGGAAATGTTGAGGCAGCAAAAGCTAGTTAAAGAAATAACAACGTCAACACCTACAAGGGCTGCAAAATATAGAAAAAGCTTTAAGCAGGCTAAACCAAAACAACTAAGTGCAGAACAAGCTCCTAGCGTTTTAATAGAAGCAAAACTAACTCGACATAGAACTTAGTGAGAGCAAAAACTGGATAAAAATTTATACAATACATATTATTAACTTATAAGAATAATTATTCTTTAAATTTTTTTTGATTTCAAAGTTACAGCGAAAACTGCTTATAATAACTCATCAATAAAAAATATAATATTTTAAAACTACGGCTCTATGAATTAATCGCCACTTTGTGTACCATCGAACCCACTGTGCGTTGTAGCGAAAACAGACCAGTGCCTCTGGTGGGAATCGAACACACGACCCCCGCACTGATAAGCCAGCATGCTACCAACTGGCCTATCGGGGCGCACAGCAACAAAATAAAATTTTCACTTTTATTACTTTGCTGAATTTAAAAGTTTGTTGCTTTTTTTTTTGAATATACGAAAGCATTTTTGGTCTCATACAGTAATATTTGATATATTTTTTTTAATTCAAATTTAACTGGAAATGACAGTTCGTACGCTCATAGAAATAAACATGTGAAAATAGCAGAAAAAATCTATTAATATTTTTATCACAAATGACTTTGCATTAAAAACTGCTGAAATTAGCAATTTTTTTTCGCCAAATATTAATAAAATAAGAACAGCAAAAATAGAATAGCTCTTGAGCTTGTTCCTACGAACAGTGTTATTTCAAGTGAAATTCAAATTTACAAAAACGGAAGAGATATGTTGAATTTTCCTTAAGTCAGAACGTCAAATTAATTTAAAAGTGGTGGTTAAGTAGAATATCGTTGTTAGTATTACAATTAATATTCTTGTTATTATTGGTTTCATTGCGATTATTGTTATTTATTATCATTATCTTTTAATTTTTTATAGTCGATAAATTTTCTGTTTGTATTCAAAAATATTAAAAGTTCTGCCAATTTTTTTTTTTTTTTTTTCATTTTTATGTTAAGTGTGAGGAACAAAACAATGTTATTGTTATTGTTATTATTATTATTTATTTTATTATTTTCATTATTATACAATGCTGTTATTATACAATGGACATAATTATTAATAGTTTACCTATGCAAATGTGAATATTTTCCAAAATATTTGCATATTTAAAAGTTTTATCTACATATAAAAGTGTCAATTATTCCAGTAGATGCCAACCCCTTTCGATACACTTTTTTTTTAATTTTAACCAATACTCAGGGGATGCTCCCTACTCATGCAGTGCATTGTATTGATCAGGAAAATAGGGTATGGGAGGGAGGAAAGAGGGAGTAGTGTGTGGATATTTGATTTAAATTTTTTAACTGTGAGTAACAGGGAACACTTCTGCGGGAAGTTTGTTCCACATACGAATCGTTCGACTAAAAAACGAATTTTCTCTGTAATGCGTTGTGCGAAACAGAGGACAATCAACTACAAACGGATGTGCTCTACTAGATAAGCGAGTATTACGAATAAAAACATTGGGATCGAGGAATAAGTAACATATTCCAGATGAGCACCTCCCATGGTAATATCGATAGAAAAGTGTCACACAACCCACATTCCGACGATGCTCCAATGAATCAAATAGAGTTGGATACACTACTGTCATTGATAAGCGTCACCGCCCTCCCCTGAACAAGGTCCAGAAGCTTCAGATAGACAGTGGAGCCCCTGCCCACATATGAGAGTTGTATTGCATTTTCGGCCGGATATAGCTGGTATAAATAGTAAGGAGATCGGACGGAGTGAAGTCTTGCACCGTTTCAGAAAACCAAGACACTTGAATGCCTCTTTCGACACTTGAAATACGTGCTTATTCCAACGGACATCATGCCCAGAACATCAAGATTATCTGATTACTCAATACCTACCCACCCAGCATTTTTTGAAAATTTTAATCATATTCGAGTCTTTTATGATACTTTGCGCGACTAAAAAACTGGAATATGCTCTCATTTTCTGATCATAAATGATACATTTGTCGGTAGAAAATGGTACCCTAGCCGCGACTCTTCTTGATGACTCATTTATGATACTGTTATTTTGTTAGTTTTGTATCATTTTATAGTCTTTTTCGAATCGTTTTATGGTCATTTATGAGTCTTCTTCGAATAAGCTACGAGTCTTTTTGAGTCACTTATCATTATGTTAAGGAGTCTTTTTAGAGCCACTTATCAGTCTGTTTGGGAGTCTTTTTTGAGTCCCTTATCAGTCTGTTTCGGAGTCTTTTTCTAGTCATTTGAAAATATACAGTGACTCACAGCTTATTTCGTGTGTTAAATGTTAGAGAACATATTTGTTTATATTTTTAACATTAACTTAAATATTTATTCAAAATGGGCATTTTTTAAAGATTTGATTTTTTTAAGTTTTTTCTTGTAAATATAATAAAAAATAATATATCTTTAAAAAAATACCCATTTGGACTTAATATTTAAGTTAATGTTAAAAATATTAACAAATATGTTCTTAACAGTTTAACACACGAAATAAGCTGTGGGTCACTTTTTATTTTCTTAAAAGAAATAAAAGAATAATATTCAATTTAAATTAAGATTTATTTTTAATAAAAAACTAATACATAAAGTAAGTATTTTTTTAAATTAACACAAATATAAGACTACACCTAACATAACACAAAAACTATTGTCATTTCGACAGGAAACAAAACTTAAACATAAAATTTGTACATTTTCATTTGTGCAATGGTGACTGCTTTAAATGATGTTCGGTTGAAAACGATTTCTGAAAGTGTCGTTGGTTCTTACAGAACCCTCGATTTCGACAGGAAAAATTAGACGATGTTTTACGATTTGTCCTTTTTGTGTACAGCGAGAACAGCAATAGTAGCCACTATGACCCTTAGTTCCTAAAATAAAGGACTTTGCTGGAGCATCCATTCTTCACAATTAATTTAAAGGATGCTTACACTTCAATGAAACTTTTATAACTAGACAAATATCCAACTTGTTGACATTTACTCAAGAATACGCAAAAAATTATCCCGTTATTCTTAAGAAAAAAAAAAAACAGCAAACAAGCAGTGTTTAATCATCTCTCTGCTCCAAATACGATAGCAAAACAAACAAAACTAATCACATTTAAACCACCTGCATTATCTATTTGCGATCAAGCAGTTTTCAATCTTCTAGATGAGCAAATTGCGATCTTATATAACGAAAAAAACAATAACATTTTAAACACCTAGAAGATTGATTTGCGAGTGCTATATAATTTGTTGTTGCGTTTCAAAACAAGCACTTTTTACTCATAAGCGCAAACATTTTCGAGTCCCTTTTTAACCGTGTAAGTGATTAATCAGTTATTGATCACCAAAAGTACTCGAAAAAGACTCGTTTTGGTGATTTATCAAAAACAATCTTCCAATTGCTAGGCGGGTATACCATCCACAGATACAGATGACAATGTTAATTCCACAGCCTGTCTGTGGTTAACATACAACATTGGGTCTTGCGTGCATTAAAATCGACCTTATTAGGCGGGACCCCACTCAGAGATTGTAGAAAGGTCTTGATTGATTGTGGCATTCATGTTCTGCCGCATGATCTCTATCTCCAAAGAGCTTGGTATGTGATCGAATGAAAATGAATGACAAATGTTGCTGTCATCTGCAAAAGAGTAGATAGGATTGAAGGTCTGACCAAGAAGGTCATTAATAAAAATAAGAAAAAGGGTAGGAAAAAGAACAAAACCTTGCGGTACCCCCTGAATTTAGCTGAAACTCGTTTGATGACACTCCATATAAAACAACACGTATAGTGCGGTCTCTGAGAAAACTCGTTATAAAATCGAGAGAAGACATACCGACACCAAAAGTAACTAGCTTAGTCACGAGTGCACCGTGCCACACGCGATCGAACGCCTTGGAAATATCTAGAGCAACCACTTTACTCTCACCAAAGCGGTGGAGTACCGGCCTCCAACGTTCCGATAGAAACGCCAACAGGTCTCCCGTAGATCGACCGCTACGGAAGCCATACTGTCGATCATTTAAAAGGGAATTGGTCTCTAAATATTTCCCAAGATGGTAGTTAACCATGGTCTCCATCACTTTGGACAGCGCAGAGCAGATTTCAATGGGGCGGTAATTTTCAGGGTTGTTAGCCGCACCCTTTTTAGGGATTGGCTGAACATTGGCCACCTTCCAGCATGAGGGGAAGACTCCCGCACGGTACGAAGAGCTGAAAAGTTTGCCAATCGACGTGCCAACGTAAAAGAGCACTGTTTCAGCACCCAGTGCTGATATGCCATCCGGCCCCGGTGACTTGTTTACGTTTGAGGTCCTCAAGAACCCTTTTAACTTGCTGCAGGTTTTGTTACATTTGTAATAATTTTCAATTAATTATTCATTGTTCGACAGCGAACTAAAATATAGTTCTTGTTAAACTGAGTTTTTCGGGAACAGATTGTAATTATTTTTTTACTTTTTCCTCACTGTCGTATTTTTTAACTTCATCCCATTTATTTTAAGTACCTTAAGATTAAAGCGCTACCATATTGTCATTGCTAATTGCGAAAAGTGGAAAAAGGGATGAATTTTGTAATAAATAGAATATTATTTTGTTGAATCGGGCATTTGAATCTTGTTGGCAGATTTTCAAGCTGTGCAAAAGCATATTATTCTTCTTAAAAATTCATCCTAGCCAAATGAAATTTGTCACCCACATATGGACGACTCTTGAACTCTTAACTGGTTATAAATTAACTAAAAATAATTACCAAGAAGAAAAGTTTCAGATTATGATCGACTTTAGTCAAAGAGGTAGCATTGGATTCTTAAGGTTTCTGAAGTGTCATACCAGAACACAAATTGGTGTTTATAATTTCTAATAATTTGAAAGCAAATATTTTTTACTTTTCACTCATAATAATCCATGGTAGAAATACGAAAAAAAATGTCAAAAGAACGAAATCTTTTGTAAAATGCGTTTTTTTTGTGTATTTTTACGCATGAATTATTATCAGTGTATGGATTAAATCATAAAAAAACTTTCCACGCTGAATTTTCCAATATTTATTCTTTTTGTGCATAAAAGAACATCTATCATCGTTTATAAAAGAACGCTGCAAAACAAAATTGTACTTAAATTAATGGAATGAAGCTAAAAAATACGCAAGTGAAGAAAAAGTAAAAAATAAATAAAATATTTTGCCGACAAACTAAGTTAAACATTTGAACTTCGCTGTAAACAAACTGCAGCAAATGGATCGAAAGGGGGGTTTGGTAATATCAACTAGTATTATTGTTATTTTTATGTGGTAGCAAAAACTTTTTAATTTTCAAATATTGTAAAAAAAAAAAAAACACACGTCATGGGCGAACTTATAATTATTTCGTCCACTGTATGTAATTGATAATAATTGTAATTGAATAATTTTTGAAATTAATCTATTTTTAATGAAATAATTACATTTTTCTTATTATTGCTTCTTGAAACCAACTCCTTTTTTCAATTACATGTACTTGTAATTTACATTTCCAATTACATGTAATTTGTAATTGATATTTTCTCAATTACAATTAATTTTTTTTATAATTGAAAACATCAGAAGGTAAACAAATTACAAAAGTCCTTAATGAGGCATTTTCTCTCTGCAAAGTTTGGTTCAAAAATATCCAGTGGATCTAGACGTGCCATAATGAGTTACTTTTATTTTTAAATTTAAAAAAATTAAAACGAAAGTGTATTTTTCGATCTTTTATCATAAATTATGATGTGAGCAAAATTATTCCTTCAAACATTTTAATTTGGGTAAATCTTCTACTTCTTTCACATTGGTCCTCTGAAGATTTTCGATGACGCGAAACGAAACATGAAGGGACCTGTCAGTAGATAAAGCCTGCATTAAATTAGTGGATGAAGACATTTTTAATTAATAAATAAACATTAGACGGTTTTTTTGTTTAACAGAAAACAAATGATCTTTAACTTAAATAATCTTGCTCACATCATAATGTATAGTTTTTTGGTATACATATAAATTATTTAAAGTACAATATTAATAAAATCTGCGTTTAAAAAAAAAAAAAACTGATAATGACCTTGTTTAAAATAAAGAAAAAGTTGGTAGTACATTTGTACTACCGTTGTGTAGAATGGAACATATAAAAGGTAGGAGTATTTTTTTTCTTATAAATTATTAAAACAATTTACATATTTTTGTTTAATCATACTGTTTATATCCTCAATGAGGAATAAAAGTACAACTTTTATCAATACACCCAATATTAAAGTTACTGGAGGTAAAACAACATGCTGGTAGTACATTTGTACTATTGTGTGCGTGACGGTTAATACATGCTTGGCATATAAGAACTAAAAATCTTTAATGTTTGGTAATCTTTACTTACAACGAAAGGATAGAATACAAAAACAGACAGAAATATACTTGGCATAATAAGTTTTACCGACAGTTCAATGTACGAGAATGTGGTGGTAAAAATAGAAAAAGTTCGAAAGTAAATTTCATCTTAGCTCAATAATATCAAAGCAATGTTGATGGGTGCTTAATGCTTTGAATTGGTGAGATATTTACAATTAACACTTTAAGGCACGAAGAATATTGACGACGGTCGTAGTTAACCAGAAAATGCATTTCCATTCATGCTGGTGCATACAGAGAAATAAAGTGCCAACCGAATTAAAAAGTGTATTTCAATGGTAACAACTTATAATATCAGTTAGTACAACGATATTTACATTAGATTTCTGAATATTTGGGTGTTAGAACTTAAATTCAGTTTAGTTAACTGAACTTTATAGTGAAAACTAATGTTCAATTGCACCAAACGACTGAATTCCTAATAACCGAATTTCAATCCTAGTACCCAAATTTCAGTTGGCAAATAGCTAAATTTTTCAATGTGTGTGTCTAATATCTTTTTCTGTGTTTTCTCTATTATTCAAGGTTAATTTAATTAATCAATTTATAATTTTTCTATTAATTTAGCAAAATGTTCATGATCTTGAGCCGATTGAAAATAACATCTCACATGTAATAAGTTTGTTCGATAACACAAAACTTTTTACAAATTTGTACAAGTTTTTACTGGAAGGTGTTCGTTTACACAAATACTCAGTAAAAAATATTGTGAGCGTTGTGGTGTAATGGTTAGCGCGTTGGACTGTACACAGATGATCCCGGGTTCGATTCCCGGTGACGACAACATCAATTTAGAGAAATAATATGTATGAGTTTTCTATCACTTATATGTATCGCAGCGCCCAACTTCGGTGTTCCCATAGCACTTAACAACACCGAAGTAAAATAATGAATCAGTGCTTTGAAACAAAAAGCTTCAATAAATTCGCCAACTCTACATCAGATGGCGAGCAACCACTGTTTTAAGCAGAGTACGTATTTGCTGTTCTTCTTCATTTCATCTCCACGTACAATAGGTCCATTCGTTTACTTTTCCAGTAAATCCAGTAGATGAGTAAATTTTGGGCAAAATGAAAATTTTACTCTCAGAACTGGCTCTTGCACAAAAAAGTAAACGAATGGAAAGATTGCAAAAACTTGCAGGTTAATTCAAACATATGAGCGCTAAAAAGCTTAGTGTTGTAAAATATGTGTTATTTAGACTACCCAGTTATATTGTTCTTGGTACTTGATCCATTGCATTTTAATAATCATAAATTCGTAGCAATTGTATTTATTAAATAAACTTTTGTAGAAGCTTTTAGACTTGTTTAGTTTGTACATGACTTTTAATTTTTTTTTCTATTAAATAACATACGAAAATACATGAATACTTTATTTTTGATATTCGGTACCCCGAATAATATGCAGTAAGAAGTATTCATATATTCATTGGCTTTACATCTCTAAATATATTATGTAAATAAAAACAATTAACAGAGATATTAGAAAACTGATAAATTGTTACTATAATAATTGTAGCTGACTACTTTAATTTGTTTCAGGTTGAAAATAATTATTTTTAGTTTTTGCCGCACTTTTAATTCAGCTTTTAATCTTTTAAATGTTTTTATTACTAAATGTATGCTTATTTTTGTTTGTTTACTTAATTGAATCATATGTTTTGTTTTCTACTGGATTTTACTGGATTTACTGGCAAACATTTGTCCAGTAAAAATTTGCAGGTTTTTTGCTGACAACTGTCACTTTACTCTCTTAGTAGATGCTCTCTTTTGCAAATTTATGTGTACGCGAACGCATTTCAGTAAAATCCAGTACAAATTTGTACAAATTTGTGCAAATTTTGGTGTAAACGAATGGACCTAATGTTATATGTATTCTGTTTTAGTTTTTACACACACACAGTGTTGCCATGTATTTTTTTCAAAAAACTGTAAAAAAACAGTTTTTTCAAGAAAAAACTGTTTTTTTTTTTTTTTATAAAAAACAGTAGAAAAAACAGTTAATATGTGCATTTTTGAATTCAATTGCATTTTATTTAAACATAAAACAACATAAAAAAAACATTAAACACATAACAAAGCATTTTATATACACAGAAAAAAAATATTTTTTGTTGTAGACTAACTTTTACTTATTCTATAAAAAAAAAATATTTTTTTAAATTTATGTTATCATTATATAACAATAGGCCTAATAGTTTTTTTTTTCTGTGTACTTGTTTAAAGTAAAAAATATAATATAAAAAAAATATTTATATTTATATTAATTATTTAACATATAGCAAAAAATAGCTACAAAAAAACATAATAATTCATCACATTTTAAGATCTTACTTAATTACATAAAAATATCCGTTATCCACTTTTTGATTAAATTTGATTTTCATTTCGTTTGATTCCACAAAATTTTAACACAAACAAATGCTAAAAAGGGAATTAAAAACTTACTACACAGTTGCATTCAATGCGTAGTATATTATTTTTTATTGAAACATTTGTGTGCAACTTTTGTATTAAATTTATAAATTCAAGTAAAAGAAAGTAAATCGAGCAGGTAAAACTGTTGAAACTGAAAAAAAACTGAAAAAACAACTGTTTTTTTCATGAAAAAACTGGAAAACTGTTACGCATCCTAAAAAACTGGAAAAAAACAGTTAAAACTGGCAATATGGTAACACTGCACACACACGAAAGATAAAACAAAAAATGTTTCCATTCCATGTGTTCCATTTAAATAAAAATTGCAACTCATTCTCATGCGTATGATGATTGTTTTATTTACTTGCTTCTCGATCATAGAATGAAAAATGAATCGTAAATAATTTGGTGAGTTTTTCACATTGAAAAAAAAAAAATATTTTCTTCTTCTTGAAAAAGAACGGTGAAAAAAAATATAAAATGTGTTTAGAATGAGTGTAATGTATATGATGCTTATTTGTTCTTTTTCACAATTCTGCAAAATAATAAAATGGATAAACCTTTAAAAATTGTATTATTGTTAATTGGAATTTAAAAATATACAGTGACCAACAATACACGTTCAATATTATTGATAAATATTTGTTTGTCAATAAATTATTTCAAAATAAAATATTGTACAATATATTGGTAGATTATCATATAAGAGGAAATACAGACGTTAAATAGTATTGATCAGTTTAGGGTTATTTACAAACAAAATGAATTGGTGTTCCCTATATTGGAAGTTAATCAATTAAATTAAAAAATTAAATTTTTTTTTTAATTTTTTTAATTTGTCTTAAATCTGTTTTACAATTGTATAAATTGCTAAATATTCGTTCTGCTGCAGCGTTTTGAAAGGGTAAAATAAGAATATAGTTAATAACTATTTGCAAAGTAGGAAATAATCTGTCTCCAAGGAATTAAATTAAATATAAATAAATTAAATTAAATAAATTTAACAGAAACAGTGAATGGATTTAAAAAATTTCAATCAGTGTCGAATCGAAGCCTAAAATGTACATTTGATGTGCCAAATCGTACGTGAACATATTAATTATTCTTGATATTTTAAAGAAAATCAATCTCCAAATAATCAAATTCAAAGTGGTTTTTACTAGTAATAAAAATATTACTTAATACAAATATTAAAAAATTACAAAAAAGTTAACGCAAAATAAGTAAAAAAAATAATGCATAAAATATGGCATTTTCGCAATAAAATACTGAAGTAAAATACTCAAGTACTCGAATTTAACTCAGTAGTTTATTTAAAACAATAAAATTGTATTAAGATGAGAACATTTTAAAATAACAATAACTCCACAAAATTTTAGAAGTAATATTAACTCTGAAAGGCATTTATATAACACAAATTTCTATTAATTTCTCAGTTTTCAGATTGCCTTAAAAACTTAATAAAATTGGTTTCAAGAAAAATTTGCAAATTTGATGAAGATCCGTACTTTTTGACAAACATTTAAATATTCCGCTTTTTTCTCCAAAATCCCATTTTTTATCAAATGCAGTTGGTCACATAAATACAAACTTTATATTATACTTCAGCAATTCTTTACAAGTTAAATCAGTTTTTCAAATACAATTTTTCGGGTGAGTATTTGTCAATATATTTCTATTTAAATATGTTAAGAGGTGATTTTTTTTTTGAACATTTTTTTGACCTCGTGTCATTCGACTTTCTTTATTGTGGACAGGAAAACTAAATGGAACAATATAAACGTTCCCGTTTTTAGATCTTTCAAATTTAAAAACTCGGGATTTTATTCACGTTTTCAATTTTCAAAACTTGAAACAAATTAAAATTAGTGAACTTTAATGACCTACAGTTTTTAAACTATCTACTTGAACAATTAAAATTGCTTGTGTAAGCTACTTTTACGATAGTAATCCACAAATAACATATTCGTTCTAAAATTTTTTTTTACTGTTGT